>JAVTVY010041036.1:0-18132 GCA_036873755.1 Hanleya hanleyi | reverse complement strand
AAGAAAAGTGCGGCTGGAGGACGCCCCCATATGAACCCTCATGAAGGGAGGTCATTCGTGCGACCTGCTTAGTTGTAGGAGGCGCTCGTGTTTGTTGATCGCCGAGTGCGGGAATCGACTGCGTCAAACGGTTATTTTTTTTCTCCCAAATTCCGAAAATGTATCAAATATCTCCACAACTAACCCGTAGCTAACATGCATATTGATTCATGCGCGATCTTATCTTCGTAATACACTGATTATCGTATGTAATTAACGCTGTCAATCTTGGCACATACATCAATTTGAATCACACAAGTGTCAGCAGTTCGCATCATGATGACACAGTGTCCGTGTGAGAGAACCTCGTCAACAAGTGAATCAAACACACAACTGTCAACACGCTCACCTCAATATACCATACCTGATCAACCAGCAGCATTCAGAGAGGGGTGTTCCTTGCCATTCAGATACACCAAAATGCCATTTCAAACAAATTTCAATAGGTTTTCTGATTAAAATTGAGTTGTATCATGGGATTGATTTTCGATTCACTTTTGTATCACCTTCGGCGATTTGCGTAAATTTCACCTTCTATTGGATATTTTGCATTTTTTATCCACTGAAACGAGCATTATGACGGCCATCTTGAGTTATTTTTTTTTGGTACTTAAGCTTTTTAAAATACACTTAAGTCACCTCTGACCAGACTTAAAGTTAAGCAAATTTGAAGCAATTTATTTGCTAAGAAAAGTTTCGGGGAATGCACTTAAGTCATTTATCACTCACTTAAGTCAATTTAGGGACTTAAGTACCATTTTTGGACTTAAGTTGACTTTCGAGAAATCGGCCACAGTATTGGTGTGACTCCTGCCGAGATGTTCTTGAAACGCTTTCCAAGAACACGGTTGAGTTTACTGAAACCCAATCTTGCTGATCAGATTGAGAAGAAACAGATGCAGCAAAAATTGTATCAGGCACTGCGGGAACTAGAAGTAGGTCAAAATGTGTTGGTCAAAAACTTCAGATAAGGGTTAAGGAAGTGGTTACCTAGTAAAATTATAGAGAAACTTGGACCGATGATCTATGCCGTAGAGTTTATGGGCAATCTTATACATGTACACATCAACCAAATCTTACTTAACAAAGCAAAGCTTAAAACTGAGACGCCAGCGCTAGAATCCCCAACCTCAGTCGTAGTGCCATCCGGCTCAGGTTCCTCTAAAGATCCAGGTGAATTTGAGGTGAATCCTTCAAAACAAGATCTTGTAAAACCAAAGGTCATCCTGTGACTGAAGTCGACTCTGCCAATGATGCCGTGAGCAATCCACCACAAACAATGAGTGCGGCAGATGAATCTAGTCCTGTTACGTGTATGTTTGGTCCTGAACTGAATCCTAGAAGGAATCCATCACGAACCCGACAACCACCTAACAGATTAGACTTGTAACTATATTTGTGACATCATAATCGGTTCATCACAGTCCACACTCAGAATTAAAGTAAGACAGAAGTTGTAAGGTTGAGACTAATTGGATTAACTGTACATATGTTCTGAGTTCTAATTTGTTTTCACCTTTGTGCTAACATTTTATGATGAGAAGTAAATGTGAACATATTACAGTAACATTCCTCGAATGTACTATTGTTTCAAAGCGCAATTACAGACAATGTTGGTTAACTCTTAAATGCTGTGAGGCATCATATATCAGCCAATAGTTTTGTTATTCTGAATCAGAATTGAGTGTATATCCATAATTCTACAAAAATTCTGGCATATGGGGGAAGGAGTGTGGTATTGAGTTATCTTCCACACACCATGAATTGGTGGAATGAAACTCTTCTGTGTCGGAGGAATAAAGGAATGTCATTCTAGGAATACATGGCTGAATCAAGTTGTTCATGTGTTATGATTCAAACCTCGTTTGGTACTAAATATACTACATTCAGTGTCTTTATAATCACACCTTTCGCTGCTTTCGACAGCATTGTATACCTTATATTAGGACAGAACAAGTCTCTTTTCCATGGGGTAATCCAATGTTTTGTATTTTGTTTATCCTGCTGTGACCTCATTTTATGAATAAAGATTAAATTCAATTCAACTTCAGTAAACTTTCTATTTCTCATACCATTTTCAAGATCGAGTTGTCGCTGGATCGCTTCGGCTCTCCATTTCACGCCTCTTCGGAGCGACTGTAATCCCGCGTTTTCAAGTAAATCTAGTAGGTTTTGGTAGTGTCCGACGCTTATTTGTCTCCTCTTATTCATCATCTGTAAAATCTCCATACTGGTTCGTACTCTAGCTATGCTGCCGCTCCTTAGGTAATTTCGTGCGGCCTCCACGAATTTCCTGTAGTCGTTTAATGTTTGATATTTGAGTCGTTCTTCGATATAGGCGAACAACTCTTGATGCATGGTTGTACTCTTTGCAGGCTGTGGCTTAGACGCCATCTGATCTTCTTTGATGCCAGGCGATATAGGCCCACAAACCTGGATAGGAAATTTAAATAAAAATATAGTTTGAATTAGATCTATCATTATATACACACAACCGAGTTTTGACCTCTATTATTTAAAACGATATAATTGGAAATGTATCCATATCGACACAATAACTTGGATTTCGTGGAGGTTTTTCGCCCTTAAATGGTAAGGTATTATAAATAAATGTAAAACCCCTTCTCTTCTACTACTTTCGTGGTTTTGCCTGACACTAGGGGAAATGGAACTATATTTTTGGTCACGTTCTTTGCGAAAATATGAGAAACATGCAATATTTCATATCCGCCGATGACGTCACAGTCACATTATTTTCGACCGATTTTTCGATTGGGTATTTATACAGCTTTATTCGCAGAAATGCATGACGAATCACTAAGTGACAGCCGGTGTCATTGTTGGATACTACAAACTTGTCAGTTCGTTTCTGTGCGGAATTTTTATTGTTGAAACAAAAATATTTCAAAAAGTTTCATGAGAATATTTATTTGAGCTTTTAAGTTGGTCCTTTGATGACATCAAACTATATTCACTTATAAATAAATTTGGTTTCCCAAAGACTCCCGGATTTTTACTGAGCAGACAAAGACCAAATATAACGGGAATTTCACATCCTAGGGGCTCGCGTGCAAAAATTAGCACATACGCATGACTCCGGAATGGTTAATAAATTAAGGTCGATCTGCTGGGCGGAAAAGAGGTGATAAATTCGTAATTGATCTTTGGACATCTCGCAAATCTGGAATCTCTAATTTCACTAGACTCTCTTTATATTATTCCCAGTCCATTTTCGGATAGCGTTATGTGAAGAGTTATTTATAGATGGCCGCCCCACGAGAATTTGAGTTTCTCCAATATTTGCTGGCTTGTGATATGATTCCATTCCGTGCAGGCGATGGAAATAATCAGCTTCTAATTATGGTATGGATGTAGTGCCGACACGAATTTAGCAAAGTTACCTCTTACTTATGTTGTTCTGATATGGATATTCAATACGCCTGAAAATATGTAGAATGGTAACCTGATAACACGGATCAAAATATGGTCATACTCCTGCTTTGCAGATTTGACCCAATTAGCAATGTTTCACCTCATGTTTTGTGAATATCAACTGGTATAAATTCAACCATCTAATGTTGTAGGCCTATTTACTATATACTTGACGATGAGATACTGAAAATTATCAAAAGAATAAAAGCGACATTTTCACTGAGTGATGATATCAAATATATCATCACTGTGATGATATGGAAAATGACGTCACGGCGTACAAATACATGTCACCGTGGACACAAGTGGTAGGGCAATTGACCGAACCTCCACATGGTTTATGCGCATAGAAAAACAAGCTAAATATTTTGTAGGATTTGAATTTTATATGCACTATGATGACCAGAGTATGACAGGAAATAATACACAAATACGCATAAAATGAATAAGAAATACCCGAAAAGGCGACAATAGAAACGCTGGTAACGTACGCGTGCACCTACGCAAGCACGAGTACAGTACACAGCGACAGTGACTGCCGGGCCAGTACTGAGTGCAGTGTAGAGTGCAACACGAACGGGCGCTGAAAATAAAACTTATTCCTCAGTTGAAGGCTCGAAATTGGAGTCATATCATGAAAATTTTGATGAGAAAACACGAAACACAACTTAATTCAACGACAGTGAACTTTTGTCAGTGAGTATTCATTCAGAATCGGACAAAATCACAATGATAACTCCGTAGCCGTAGGCCTACAGCACAGTCGAAGCTCCACACAACAACAACTACGCACGACTGGTAAATTTAAATTTGGCTATGACTTATTGTAACCATTCGATTTTGCTATATCAAAATTGTGTTATTTATGTAAGCATGAATGAAATCAAGGGCGAATGCAGATTTTTTTTTATGCGAGTATTCTGTGCAAAGACAAACAACGTGTTGAACCAAGGAGGTCAGCGAGAACCCAGCGCATCAGGCCTGCCTGGGTGTAGAAAGCGTGACAAGCCAGACTTGACGCAGGATAGACCGTGCTTCTTTGCTGAAGGGGAAGGGGAAGAAGAAGGGAGGGTGGGGGGTAGTTGGCATGAAAATAGTTTATTCGGAGGAAAAAGTTATTAGATTTCATGGGATCTGCTGGATGTCATTGATACTAAAGTACACGATAACCGACTGAAAGAAATTCGCTTGCAGATGTACCGTAGCACGTGCGATTTGTTGACAGCAAAGTAGTCCGCGAGTGACGTCAGAGCGAAAATAATCAATATTTCAGTGTATCTTCAGTCGAAAAGCTCTACAAAATCTGAATTGTTATAATGTTTTCAAACATCCAGAGTAAAGTAGTACAACAGAAATATATAATAAAAAGAAAATCAAGTTTTTCTTGACGAATACCATAAATATTTCATCGAGTGGGGTGAGAAAATTGTTATTTTCTCACCCCACTCGATGAAATATTTATGGTATTCGTCAAGAAACAGTTGATATCCTCTATATATTTCGCTGGATAAGTAATTCTTTCACGGCGGTCAAGCCGATGGGTGCGTTTCAACCATCAGGTGTAAAACACGTCTCAGTAATTCCGGTCCTAAATAGCTGCCTGAATTTCTGAAGGATTTGCATTTGACAGTCATAATCAATTCTTACGCACAGGACTACTGATGAGAGATGACGTTAGATATTTTGGTATAAAAAATGTCTCAAATATCTCGAAACATTCTCCAATATATCAAAAATCCATATATGAGACGAAAAGTGTTATTTCGCCTTTTGTCCTGAAAACCCAGTGCTGTCCCAATTTGATCGTTCATTAACGATTGATTATCTCAGCCAATAAGCAATTTAAAATGAATTACATGATGGTATTGAATTTTACTCCATTTTTCTTATATCTCAGCACTGAAAAATCATAAGCGATGGCCTGTTAATGTTCGTTAATCGTCAGTAGATGGATTAAATATCAGTCACGTAGTTCTAGAACATGATTATACGTGTGTAATATTTCAGATTATAAAAGTCGGCATCCATAATCAGAATGCTTATTCGTACTAAAAGTAACCATATAATAAAATATGATCGTTTTACACATTAGCAATGTGACTAACGTCACAGGACCTACGAAGTAGGGTAGGCATTAGGACTCCGACGCGAACGGAACTCTTGGAAATCCCCACCGCAAGTTGAAAGCCTGCCTATATTAAGATGGGCACTGCCCAAGTCGGAATCCCCAGTGATTTTCATCAAAAATCACCAGAAATTTTAATCAAAAGTACGTCTCCGAACTTGCTGGTAACAGTCCCCTAATGCACCTTCTTGCCAAAAATCAAGGTTCTAATGTCAACGGTTCTCCTTATTTTGCCGACGAAAGGATCCGGATGGACTGACTGACTCATTACTGGACAATTTGCAAATGAGAGCCTACTTCGTAGGAATAAGCAGGTTTCATTTCAAAGCAGAACAGTTAACTTTTTCCGGTAATGCTTACTATTGGTATTCCTTGAACAATTCCGAGGCGAACTTAGTATGGATTTGATGGAGATTGTGATCGCTATAAGAATATTGCATTATATTGTGATCATTCATACACATGGCAGTGTGACTAACGTCACAGGACCTACGAAGTACAGTAGGCATTAGGACTCGAACGCGAACTGAACTCTTGGAAATCCCCACACCCAGTTGAAATCCTGCATATATTAAGATGGGCACTGCCCAAGTCAGAATCGCCAGTGATTTTCATCAAAAATCACCAGAAATTTTCATCAAAAGTAGGTCAGCTCAGAACTTGTTGGTAACAGTCTCCTAATGCGCCTTCATTCCAAAATAAATAACACTCGCCGATTTAATTTTACAATTTTCTAATTAAAGGAAACAGATTGAATAATATAGGTTCAGTAGATTTCAAGCTTTACGTGTGAAAATACATTTACATCTCTTTAATGGTTTTCAGTGCCCTTGTACAGGATCAAAACAACTTTTTGAATCACATTATTTTCCCAACAATACGACAATTTTTTATATATATCACTATAGTAGAAAGGTAGCATTTATGTAGTTTACGGTAATTCAACTCACGACCAACACCTTCTATGCACAAGATAATAATGATTCTATGTCATTCTCCTGAGTATAACCGGTACAAAGACGAATAAATAGCATCTCTACATCACGTTGTTATCTAGATATATGAGACAACACATTTTGGGCATCGGCAATCTGATGAATGTACTATTCCGTTTTTCTTGTTTCACATTATATTCTATGGCGGTTGATCGGTGATTTTCTTCATTGATAAACGTTAAACCACCTAGCTTTAACTAATTCTGCTAGGCTGTCTTCATTCAGACTGTACAGCCTACACAGTCCACAGAAAATACACCGCACATTCTTGTACTCCCAGCCTGATCACATTTGATGGCAAGTTTAGCGGGCAGTTTAATGTCTAAGCTAGGAAATGTTCCAGGATAGTTGACAGGACACCGACCACTGTAATTTGATGTGACAAGCAGCAGAGTAGAAACCAGCCTTATCTCAGTGGGCTTGGATATAAATCACTGTTAAAAACCACAAGGCTCGATAGAGCCTCTCTCTGTGTTTGTTCCAAGGACATGCCTTAATGACTTTTAAATCCACTGATAAGGCTTCATGGTCATAAAAGGAACATGATACTGTTAAAGGCCACATGGATGGTATGTATCTATTACAATATACTGAAGTGTTAATTATAAATCTAATTTTAATCAGAATTATTTCAGATCAGAACTTGCTGGTAACAATGCCCTAATGCACGTTCATGCCAAAAATCAAGGTTCTAATGTCAACGGTTCTCCTTATTTTGCCGACGAAAGGATTCAGATGGACTGACTCACTCACTCATTACCGGACAATTTGCGATCTGTAGCCTACTTCGTAGGAATATGTTATCTGCGAGTCCTGAGTTGTTAATTACGATCTCAATTTAATACCTCTTTCGAGTTAAATTCTATAATTATGAGCCTACTCGCATAAACCCAGGAGCAAATGGTTCAATGGGTAAATTTAAAACAGTGAGTATAATCATATAAGAAGCAAATCGTGCGCTTTTCCGATTATCATTCTGCTCGAAATTGTTTCAGAATTTAATCATTAATCACACGTAATGTAGAAACAAACTTGTATTTAATACATGTAAGCACCCTTTGAACATACTCCCTCGATAGCTCCGGCATCTGACACACAAATATGAATGAACATTTCTTTGTTTATTTAGGTTTTAAACTTTTGTTATTTATTTGAAATCGTCTTTACAAAAAATCGATGGAAATGGCTTTCTTATCACATGCTCGCACAAGAACTCTATAATCTTCACCTAAATGTATTCTTGACGCTGAAAGATTTGTATAGTTTGATATAGTAAAAAAAAATATTAACACTGGTTGCAGCAAAGATGGAATAGACACATTTTGATGACAAGGAAATAAGCCTATCACGTTTTATTTTCTCTCTTTTTGGGCAAAACAAAGAATTGGGCTTGCTGCAATCGTATTACTAAATTGTTGAAAGCTATGTTACCATGTTATGTATTATGCTATTTTTGTTTTCTTCTGGTTAGTGGCTTGGTGTTACTGGTTCTCCTCTCGTGTTCTTTATCTGTTTATCTGTAAACTGTTCAGGGTATGTTCTTTTGTGGAAAGGTACATTTGCAGTCATTCACTATTTATTTCAAATTCGCAGTTAGGTTATTGACTGTCCAGCCTACTATGACCATAGCGACAAAGCGGTTTAGATGAAAACGACTCTATTGAAATACTTGATAATCAAATAATCAAATCAAATGGGTTTAAACATTATGAATCTCTGTTATAATGCCCTAGAGACCCGTGGTTACAATATTTTCATTCCTCTTTCCCGACAAATACATCCTGTTAGGTAACTACTAATATGACCACGGCAATTAGGCAGGTCAATCCAGATGCACTCTGTACACATAGCTCTAAGTTTAGCTCCCTCTACAATGCGTTTTAGTGTCACGTGTCTCATCTTGTTGAGCAGGATTAGATCGTCAATGCGCATGCTTACGGCATTGTAATGTATATTGAACTGAATTACTTCAGAAGCACTGAAGCATACCGCTGATGTACTATAGTCTCGACCTGGGCTAGATATATTGCAAGAGATCTTCAGAAATCTCGTGACCTAAACCACGATTCATGTCTAACTTAAATAGACGGTGAACTCGAAGTAACTGTACTACCAAGAAGTAAACCAGAATAAAATGAAACGGGACAACAAAATCCGACGTCAAACGTGACTACGTCTCATAGTTCAACGACTCCCGCTTGTGGCTCAGACCATTCCTGGTTGGATCCTGGTCACAAACCACTAAATAATCGCCTAACTTAATATGTAGTAAATTGGCAGAGCACATCTTGAGAAAACGATATTCCCTAATATTCGCCGCCACTAATGACCCACCAGTCCAGGTGGTCTGGCCTTTACGCTCAAACATTTAACAACTTCAATCTTAATAAATTAATATCCTATCAATGCCCCCCAATCGTACATGTCGCTATATAGGATCTTACGTATTTCAATTGAATTTGGTGTTCTGAGCGCCAATACCATGGATATTTAGTAGCATTATGACATCATGGTCGCATCTGGACTCATCCATTTGCAGTCGTGGAGGGGAGATAGGTTCACTGTGGCCATTTACCCCAGTGTTTACATCAAAGATCAGTCCATATATCTACCCCATATTATGGTGCTACAATGTCGGGACCGCCGCAACATGAAAAGACACCCAGCCAGCGAGCCGGCTAGTTCGGCTGAGCCAACCAAAAATTCTTTGTCATCAATGTTCCCTTCAAAGCACTATGAAGCGCTCTCGGGATTGGTTTTCACAAATATCCCAGAAACACCAGGATCAGACGCAAACAATACAGAAGAGGTAGTGAAGACCTTCATGAAAGAGAAATTAGGTATGGAGGACGAAAAGGTGAAAACTGTTGAATTCGATAGAGTTCATAGGTCAGGTTACAGAGGCGGCAAACCAAGGCGTATCATAGCCACATTTCATAGATATAAAGAGAGGAGGTCCGCAAACTAGCCAAGAACCTAAAAGGGACCGATTTTTATATTGATGAGCAGTTTCCAAATGAGATCGTGGAAGAGAGGCGTAGACTATACCCGATAATGAAGGCAGCTAGGAACGAAGGGAGACTTGCTAGGCTATCTTATGATAAGCTCTATATTGACAGTAAACTATATGTACCACCAAGACGAGATCGTCACCCGTACACAAGAGATGGATCAACAAGAAGAGAGACCGCCACAACGTACCAGAGGGGTTTCGGAAACGGAAGAAGAAAAGATACGGGTGCCGGTAACAGATTCGGAAGCGCTAACACCCACAATGATCAAATTCCGACTCACAGCAGATTTAATTTGTTGCATGACACCCAGAATAGCGAACAGTCTACTGGTCAAAGCTCACAGGGAATGGCAGGGATGGGCTAGGACAGGTGTGGAGTACGATCTACACGCACGTTATATACGTATCCAGAAAGACAGCGATCAAATTGATCTTAATGTCTGTGGGTTGAAACATAGACTAAAATGTGTAGATTTTGCCGATTACATAGGCCATAGTGATATTGCCTTGTTTACCGAGAGTAAAACGGATGACGCAGACATTGCTGAATTATAAGGGGAATTTGAAAAGTTAGGTTATAAAGTCTATTTCAAAAACAGAAAAAAATTATCATTACGCAGATCAGGAGGTTTGGTAACTTGCGTGAAATTGTCACTAGATAGTTCTGTCAAAGCTTTGAAAAGGAAATGTGAAAACGTACAATGGTTTGAGGTTGATAAACATTTGTTTAATTTGGACAAAAAATGTGCTTCTAGGAAATATATATATCCCACCCGATGACTCCAAATACTTGTCTATTGATATATTTACGGACATCGAACGCGAGATGCTGAATCTTCGAGGTGATCGTGCAATATGTCTCTGTGGAGATTTTAATTCGCACACTGCGACAGGTGAAGATTATATTCGTTTTGATGAATTCAATGTGTTTGCAGAATTGCTTAGATGACGAAGTAATTAATATAATAGGCGACGTGACTCAGTTGACAGATACGGGTGTGTCAGAATTCAGAACATCTTGCGATGTACATAGATTAGATGCCTATGGGCGGTGCTTATTAGAATTGTGCAAATCGCATGGTATATTCATTGCTAATGGTAGATATGGTTTAGATAAAAATGTAGGAAAACCCACAACTTCTAAGCATACAATCGTAGATTATGTAATCGTATCGACTGAAATATTTACAAGTATGACTGGGTTCGAAGTTGAAGATTTTAACCCCCTTTTCTCAGATATTCACTGTGGAATAAAGTTTTGTATTTCGTGTAATAAGCCCATTAATGTAAATAGAGAATTGAATGGGTGTCAAACAGTTGGTCCCAGGGGGTTCATGAAAGATAAAGGACATGAATATTGTGAAGAATTTGATATGACAGATATCGAGGAAATGATTGCTAAATTAGAATCTGGTGATATGAATGTTGAGGATACTGTGAACGAGTTAACCCAGTTGTTCTATTCCAAATCTAAACAAGTGTTTGGTTTTAGAAAGAAATTGAATGCAGTTAAGAAAACTAAGCGAAACAATAAAGAATGGTTCAATAACGACTGCCATGAAGCTAGAAAGAACTTTAACAACAAAAGAAAGATACTCCGTAAACGTACGTCTGACATGAATTATATTAGTATGCTCCAGGCAGGTAAAGAATACAAAAGGACTATTACCAGGGCTGAGTATCAGTATAAATGTTTGTTGAAGGAAGAAATTAAGAGATGTAAAAAAGACGATTCTAAAAAATTCTGGAAATTGTTAAATGGGAAGTCTGGAAATAACAGTTGTAAGGCGACCATAGAAAATTTGTTAGAGCTCTTCAAATGTTTGAATGAAATTGAAGATGATGATGATGATGATGGAGATGATAATAATTTTACAGCATTTAGTGATGATTATTTGAGTATGCCTATAAGTGAGTGTGAAGTCAAATTCGTAATAGACAAGCTTAAAATGGGTAAATCTGCAGGCATAGATGAAATAGCAAACGAAAATATTAAGTTCACTTTTGAAAAATGTAAACGTTTGTATGTATCAATATTCAACAAAATTCTGGAAACTGGTAAAGTTCCTACTAGCTGGTCTACGGGTATCATTGTACCAATATATACAAAGAAAGGAAATCCAGAAGACCCGGAAAATTATAGAGGTATAACTCTACTTAGTTGCCTTGGGAAGGTATTTACTGGCATTTTAAATAACCGTTTAACAGCTTATGTAGAAGAGAACGGAATTTTATCGGAAAATCAAACGGGATTTCGAAAAGGGTACAATGTTTTAGATCATACATTCCTCCTTAAGTGTTTGATAGAACAATTCTCAATCGCAAGAAAAAACTGTATTGTGTCTTTGTAGATTACCGAAAAGTGTTCGATTCTGCATGGAGAGTCGGACTATGGAAGAAACTATTAGATTTAGGCACAGATGGTAAAATACTACGCTTGCTTAAAAAACATGTATAATGATATCAAATCGTGTGTTAGAGCAAATGGACGGATGTCTGAATTTTTTGGTAGTGCGCCAAGGAGAGAATTTGTCTCCTTTGTTATTTGCCCTTTTCGTCAATGATTTAGAAGAGTTTTTTATCTGACGAAGGTAACCAATGTATTGAAATAGAAAACGGTGATATGGAGGTATTGTTGAAGGTTATGTTGCTCATGTATGCCGATGATACGGTGATTTTCTCTGAAAGCATAGAGGGACTACATAACGCTCTCGATGATTTTGCGATGTATTGTGATCATTGGAAGGTAGTAGTAAATGTGCAGAAAACCAATGTTATAATATTTCAGAAGGGAAGGGTAAAACTCAATAGGGTTGAATTTAAATTTAATGGGGAAACACTGAACATAGTTGATCATTTTAAGTATCTGGGAATTACCTTTAAGTACAATGGCAACTTCACAATCAGTATTAAAACTTTATGTGAACAAGGTCGAAAGGCAATGTTTAGTCTAATTAGTAAATGTATACTCATAAGCTACCCATCAATATACAGTTGGACTTGTTTGATTTACTGGTTACGCCAATATTGTTGTATAATTGTGAAATCTGGGGTTATAGTAAGATTGATCTAATTGAGAAGGTTTATTTATGTTATTGTAAGCATATTTTAGGTTTAAAAACCTCCACCCCGTCTTGTATGGTTTATGGAGAACTTGGTAAATACCCCCTTAATATTACAGTCAAATGCAGAATGGTTAATTACTGGTGTAAACTTTGGAGAATAAGGAATCCAAATTGAGCAGTAAAATGTATAGAGTTATGTACAATTTAAATAGAGAGGGTAATTACTCGTCACCATGGATACTTCATGTTAAGAATATTTTAGACAGTTGTGGCATGTCAAACATATGTTATACATATAATAATTTCGATCCAAAATGGATACAAAATGCGGTAAAGTTGAAACTACAAGATCAGTATAGACAAGACTGGAAAAATACTTTATTTGAAAGCCCAAAATGTTACTTATACCGATTGTTTAAATCTGATTTCTGTTTTGAGGGTTATTCTAACTATTTATCTGCACGAGATTACATAACTCTTTGTAAATTTCGTACTGTAAATCACTGTTTGCCAATTGAGACAGGAAGATATACAAATATTGCTAGGGATATGAGAGTATGTAAATTGTGCAACACCGGTCAAGTGGGAGATGAATTTCATTTGTTAATAGAATGCCCAACTCTAATTGAAAAACGGAAGGAACTTATACCGGCATATTATACTAGACATCAAGACATTAATCATTTCATAGCTCTGCTACATGGAAACAAAAGAACAGTTTTAAAGTTAGTTAAATTTATATAACATTGTATGCAGTTATTTTGATAGTTACCCGCCATGTAAATTCATGTACAGTTATGATGGTTGTGCTCCATGCTTTTGTAAAGCTTTTGAGCAAATAAATGATGATTAACACGCGAGTGACTGCAAGCCTGTTAGATCCTACAAGCGACATATCCAAATGGGGAGCAGATAGGATTTAATTTTAATTAGATTGGTTAAACGTTCAGCATACATTCCCCACCATTTTTTCGAGATAAGACCGCCAGAAATAGGGTGATACAGCTCGACATCATTACGGCAAATTTCGGAGGTGGCCAATCAAACTAACATATATTTGAGAGTCCAATTTTATAGAAACATTTTAAAATACGTCACAGACCATTTCTGGCCCAGTCGGGTATTATGGCAAATCAATGTTCGCCGGAAATCAAGCCCTGATAATAATCTTACACCCAGAATCTGCAATGAAAGTTTGTGATTTACAAATAAGTAAACCTATTCAGATTTCAATACATTTTGTGTGACCAAACCAATAACAAACAATCATATTTATATTTAACTTTAAATTATCAATGGTCACATTGAAGTGACCCTTAAATTTCCCTTAATATTTTGATCCTTGAGTAGTCAAATAGTGCACCCCAAAAGATTATTTAATAATTTATTTTCTGGATTTTTAATTTGTACGCTTAGTGATGTTCACTCTAATCGCTAGAATTTTATCTGTACACACATGGGATAACGATTCTCAACACAAACCCGACCCCTCCCCCAATTGTAGAGGGAAACTAAAAGCAAAATTTTAAAGCTAATTTGTATCGTATCTCCAGTTAGAATCCTTTGAATGCCCTCTCATGCAGTTATTTGACAAACCAGACCAATGTCACTTTGCAATGATTAAAGTTTATGATTATATTGCCCTAATTTAATGTGTGAGTTTATTTGACGAGAACGATCGCGGATGAGGGGGGGGGGGGGTGAAGTCAATAAACGGAATGCGCAAATGTTTCCACAGCACAGAATATATCGGCAAATGGCTTGAAAATATCTGTACTGACAAAATAACTCAATTCCTTTAAAGTAGTAAGGCAATATTAGATTTGGGCTGTAAACTAAGAAATACCAGCTCGGGCGCCCGCAATAGACTCAACATGTATACGTTTAGGCTTGAAAACATTTTAACCGGCCTGGGCAGGCAGAAAATTGGCTGAAAATGGGCATTTATCTCTGATTCTGTGCCTCTCTGGAGAAAAAAAACAGCACTTAAACATTTGACAATGAAGAAAGACTGATTTTCGTTTTTTAAACTACTAAATAATGTAGCAAATTGGCAGAGCATATCTTGGGAACACTATAGGGTGGCCTGCACTGTTTTGTACAAAAAACGAGGGAGTATCCCATTGTTGTAGAGGTCACAGACTGGAATTCCCCTCAAAACTCGATTTTTGAAATTAAAAATACAATTTTGTTTAGATTGAATTGATATATATTCAGCCTAAAGGTTGATAGAAAAGCGAAATGGATGAATTCAGATTTTTTTTTAAATTAGTGGTGGATTGGTGATGACACCATGCACTTCGGAACAAGGCTATCATTTTGGGCGCCATTTTTGTAACTCTGACAGATGACATATTACATTGAAATCGAGCTGGCGATGATAGAGAAATGTCCACTTTTTTGAAAGCCACTGGAGTTACTTGACAGAGTCGTAGTGAATATAAACATCTCATCTGCGTAGTGGATACATGAGCCGTCTGCGGAAGTTGATGTATTTTGTGGAAAATGAGCCCACATATCAGCGTTGTTGTTGTTGTTGAATACAGGTCAGTGACTCAAACAATTTTTTCAACGCTCAGATGTTTTGGCCAGAAAATATTCCTGAGATACATAGAAATATTTTGATATATGAAATATGAATAGGCTCTGTGTTTAGGTCCTCCTCTGAGCGAGGCCCTATATGTAGGCCTTTTCACAGCAGCCTTCCAACATGTTATAGGTAACTGCCCCCTTATATAGATTGAGGGCTATTGAGGTTAATTTGAAAATATTTTGCAGATGCACAGAAAACCATGAAGAATAATTTTTTTCAATTCATATTATTATTTTGGCCAGCCATAGCTGTTTCTGTCATAGTATTTCAAGATATGTGAGAACCTCTGTCAGCATTCTATGAAGCAATCATTTACAGTCATGCATGAGACCTGCTACATGTACATCAGATATCTTTTATGGGTAAGAAACACTAGGAGTTCCCTTTCTTCAACTGTACCAGTCTCAAGCTCAATGACAATTTCAGATAGAAAATCTTCCATGTCTAGCTCTTTGAATAATGACATCCATTCATTGCTAATAGTCTCCCCCCGTTTCACCCCCTCCCCCCTCAGTCTCACTCATTCCACTCACTCCCTGAAGCTTGACTTAAACATGAACTTTATATTTGAGCAGCATGTGAGCTTTATCTGCTTGTATCTAAATTTCAGATTTTCTTTCATAGTTCTGAATTTCTAATATGACTGTTTCAACATGACAAATGTGGATGACAGATATTACATAGGCTGAGAGACTTTCTGCGAAGAATACTAATTAGCTTCTTTCCTGATGAGCATGGTTGTCATGTACATGTATGGTATGGTACTAAAGACAACCTTTGAATATCCTATAATTTGAGTTTATTTTCGAGGCAAGAAACAAGTATCTACTGCCCGGGCACAGACTCAGAGAACTCGTTCCGTTAGAAATTGTTTATTTATGACTATAGTACTTAATGGTCATCTTTTGCTTTCACTCCCCCCCCCCAACAGCAATGTTCCCCCTCAAGTATCCAGCCGCACCTGAATCTACATGCATTCTGTGTGTGTGATGTGCATTCCACACCCCCTTTCAATTGTTTGCCAATTACCTGACCCTGGCACATGCAGATAACCTTTGATGTTTGTACTGTGCTCGCCTCACCACCACCACCACCACCACCACCACCACCTAACCTGTTTAGCCTGACAGAGTACATGTACATGTAACAAACTAATACTTGTATATAAATTTCACGTTTTATGTCCCATTGTGACATGGCTATAATATTCCTCTATGGTGAATACAATTTGTACTATATGGTTTTCCCCTGCACAACAGCACATGTACACTTGAACAGCTGATAGCTTATGATACATTGGCTGCATTATCTTGCGACGTCATCTCTTTGAATGACATCATTGCACTTACATTGTTGCAATATACTATTATGACGTGATGTCATAACAAAATGGCTTGTGTTGTGACATCACAATACATGTATAAACTTATGTTGGTTACATGTCCACATAATTCAGGCTGCTAATTTACTTTTGTTCATGGATTATTCTGTATAATTAGACCCTGGTACATTTTCTCTGCAACATGTACATGTACTTGCATTACATGTATTCAGGAATACATGATTATATGTTAAGACAATGGTATTTCCAAAAGAGTACCGTTGATTGGTGAAAATCCATGATATGGGGTCGGTAGGGAATACTCAATATTTCGGTGAGATTTTAACCGATTTCGATGCCAGATACACCAAACTGTTCAGAATGTCCTGTTCTATTTGCATAATAGATTAAGAGATATTTGAAAACAACTTCTTTGTTCTATAAGGGTGGCCTGCACTGTTTCGTACAAAAACGAGGGAGTATCCCATTGTTGTAGAGGTCACAGACTGGAATTCCCCTCAAAACTTGATTTTAAAATTGAAAATACCATTTTTTTAGATTGAATTGATATAAATTCAGCCTAAAGGTTGATAGAAAAGCAAAATGGATGAATTCAGATTTTTTTTTAAATTAGTGCTGGATTGGTTATGACACCATGCACTTCGGAACGAGGCTATCATTTTGGGCGCCATTTTTGTAACTTGACAGATGACGTATTACATTGAAATCGAGCTGGCGATGATAGAGAAATTTCCACCTTTTCCAAAGCTACTGGAGTTACTTGACAGAGTCGTAGCGAATATAAACATCTCATCTGCGTAGTGGATACATGAGCCGTCAGCGGAATCTGATGTATTTTGTGGAAAATGAGCCCACATATCAGCGTTGTTGTTGTTGTTGTTGAATACAGGTCAGTGGGTCAAAAAAATTGTCAACGCTCAGATGTTTTGGCCTGAAAATACTCCTGAGATACATAGAAATATTTTGATATATGAAATATGAATAGGCTCTGTGTTTATGTCCTCCTCTGAGCGAGACTCTATATGTAGGCCTTTTCACAGCAGCCTTCCAACATGTTATAGGTAACTGCTCCTTAATATTCGTCGCCACAAATGACCTACCACTCCAGGTAGCCTGGCTTTTCCTCTCAAACGTACAAAACATTCAGCATACAACCCCACCATTTTTTTTCGAGAAAAGGCCACGAGAGATAGGGTCATCCTGCCGGACACCATTACGGCAAATTGCGGAGGCGGTCAAGCAAACTGGCCCAGATTGTTTTCCGATTAAAATTTGAAAAGGTGGTTTTGATATATTTGAGAGTCAAATTTTATAGAAACATTTTAAAATACGTCACAAACCATTTCAGGCCCAGTCGGGTATTATGGCCAATCAATGTTCGCCGGAAGTCTAGTCCTGATAATAATCTTACATCCAGAATCTGCAATGGAGGTTTAGCACTAAGCGAACTAAACCGTCCACGGTCCATTGAAGTGACCTGAATATTCATACATTTTAATGCAAAATATGGAGAAGGGCGTAGTCGCAT
>JAVTVY010041035.1:0-18209 GCA_036873755.1 Hanleya hanleyi | reverse complement strand
GGTCCTTATCCAACAATTTCATATGGGTCAGTAAGTCGACATACTGCTGACGTAAAGCCCGTCGTAGTCTGGGTGCCAAGCTGTTATGGGCTAAAATTGCAGCTTCCTCTTTCGAATACCCTTTGCGTTGAAACTTGTTTCCTGTGGCCTCCAAAATCTCGCCCATCTTGGCGTCCATACTTTCTTTGAACAAATCCTTCCATAGCCTCGAGTTCACATTATGTTCTTCAACCTCGGGTTGGGCCTTCACGGTTGGATGATATTCCGGGACTGATGGTATGAAGCGGACCCGCTGTATGGGGGTGGGCTGCTGCTGCTGCTGCTCTGCCAGGAGTGGACTCTGCGGATGATGTAGGCGTATATGCCGTTGTGGTGATTCCTCGCCGGGTAACAGGTGGGTCGTCAGCCGACGATCTTCGGGGGTATGGGCTTTTAAATCTACGAACAGGTAGCCGTACGGACGAATTGTCGCTTCTTGAAACGCCCGCATAAAATGGTCAATGTTCTGAGGATAAATTCGACTACCAAACACACGGATTTGTGCTCTGTCAGTGGGATTGGAGAACAACACAAAGTATTGGCAGTTCAAGGCAATATCTCTGGACGCCTTCCCTTGAGGAAAGAGATTCTGAGTCAAATAGATGACGGACAGATTGCGATGATGGGACCCTTTGGTGAATAGGTCGGCGATTTTCGAATTGCCCTTGGCCGCACTCATCAGATCATCGAGCACTACCACGTTGGTCTGTTCGGAATCCAAGTAATAGGGTTCGTCTATGTCGTGAGGAATTCCTGGGACAAAGCTCACATTCTGTAACCTTGTAGTTTCGTAGGCGGGTTGCCATTGGCTATAACACCAAACAACACGTTTCGGAGCTGGGATTGCCACACCTCCCTCTAAGAACTTCATCACCCAGGATGTCTTTCCACACCCTGTAGGGCCGCTCACCTTCATCGTATAGGGATGCTCTACTGCTCTTGTTGGACCTATAGCGGGACTCGGCTGTGTCTCTTGGTTGTGTTTGCGTTGAATGTGCCTGAGCATACTATCGCGACGAGAGAATGCTCTCTCACAGAACGTACACGTACACGACATGTTCATCAGTCGACCAATACATATGGACATGTTCATTCCTATATCTAAAGACTCTACCACCACCACACACACCACCACCGACTCCACCAACACCACCACCGCACACCACCAACACCACCACCAACGCCACCAACGCCACCATCAACGCCACCAACGCCACCACCAACGCCACCAACGCCACCACCGGGCGTCAACGCCCGGTGGTGGTGGTGGTGGTGGTGGTGGCCGGAATTGACCTTTGACACCGCACGGTGGAAACATTTACACCGGCCACCACCACCACCACCACCGGGCGTTGACGCCCGGTGGTGGCGTTGGTGGCGTTGGTGGCGTTGGTGGTGGCGTTGGTGGCGTTGATGGTGGCGTTGGTGGCGTTGGTGGTGGTGTTGGTGGTGTGCGGTGGTGGTGTTGGTGGAGTCGGTGGTGGTGTGTATGGTGGTGGTAGAGTCTTTAAATATAGGAATGAACATGTGTCCATCATCAGTCCATATGTATTGGTCGACTGATGAACATGTCGTGTACGTGTACGTTCTGTGAGAGAACATTCTCTCGTCGCGATAGTATGCTCAGGCACATTCAACGCAAACACAACCAAGAGACACAGCCGAGTCCCGCTATAGGTCCAACAAGAGCAGTAGAGCATCCCTATACGATGACGGTGAGCGGCCCTACAGATTGGCACCCAGACTACGACGGGCTTTACGTCAGCAGTATGTCGACTTACTGACCCATATGAAATTGTTGGATAAGGACCCAGTCCATATGGAAATTGAAGGACAGCGTCGATGTTGAAAAGCTCTGGCATGAACTGGAAAGCGGCGTATGTCAGAGCAATAGCACAAAAGAAGCATTTGTTCGAACGCATCATTAAACGTCGCTAAAGCGTTAAGAAAGTGTGTTAAAGCGTTGAGACGAGCGTTAATGCGTAACGACGGGCGTTGACGGGCGTCACTGCATTTCGATGAATTGATGTCAATTCCATGAAATTAGAGCTTCTGAGCTAATTCACCAGGGCGTTGAAGCGTTAAGCTGGGCGTGTGCGGGCGTTACTGTCTATAAAAGCGAGCGTATTCCCAAAACACGCACAGTCGACGTTCAACCGTCAACATGGCTTATACTTGTTCTGAGTGCGAACGCACGTTCACCAGACATTACGATATGATGCGACACCAGAAAAATATTCATGGGACTGAAGACGCCGAGGAGCCCGTTGAGGCAGATACTGATACAGAGATTGATGAGAGTGCATCGACTGATACCGAATCCAAGATTGCTGACAGTCTATCTACTGATATGGAGAGCTTGTCCTCAGATAGTCAGCCTACATCCCAGGAAAGTGAGGCAGAACCTACCTTCTGGGATTGTATTGTGACAGCAGCTATCAATACTCACGCTGAAGCGATCGAGGACGCCGGAGAGGATAATTTACAACAGACGTACACCCAGATGCGCCCCCGCATCAGGAAAACAGCCATGGCGATCTATGAACAGTATACCTTACTACCGCTTGAAATGAAAGGCGATCCCACGCACAGGTCCATCATGAAGACCAAGCGTCACTTGGAAGAGGCTATGGGGCTACCACCCACCGAGGCCCTGGAAAATGCGATCAGAATGCGCAAACAACTGTTTCAGGACATGCTGCCCGAAGAATATCCAGGCCTGTCCGACGATGATTAGAATAAACGGTTCAGAATGAACATGACCGAAGAAGGAACTCTCTGAAATGGTGACTTCTGATTGGACAAGAATACATCTAACGGACAGGAACGAATAGGACAGATGCAAGTGGCGGTCTCTGATTGGACAAGAGTCTTTCTTGAATTGTAAACATACCCAACGCGGCTCCCCCAGCGTGGGTATGTTATGATGGAGGGGAAAATAAACTATATGAAAAAAAATTTGTTGTTGTTGTTGTTCCCTCATGTGTCATCCTTGTTGTTGTTGTTTTCGCTCTCCGGTCTATATCATGGCGTCAAGGCGCTAGCAGGACCCATACAGGGTCCAGTTTTCGACTCTAGGTGACCACATCCCGACGAAATGGCCAGTTTTCGACACCGGATGTGCCGCCATCTTGAACATACGTGCCGCCATCTTGGATATGTTCCATAATGCACCGGGTCAAAATACTCGCTTCTGATTGGCTGAGAGCTCTGTGACGGATTTGAAATACTCGCTTCTGATTGGACGAGAGCTCCGCCGTTAAGCTTGGCGTTGGCGGGCGTTGCTACAAGATGACACCTCCCACTACGCATTCGGATCAAGGATGCTTAGTGGCTCCCCTAGCTCCAAAACGTCTAGCGGGACCCATACAGGGTCCAGTTTTCGACACTAGGTGACCACATTCCGATGAAATGGCCAGTTTTCGACACCGGATGTGCCGCCATCTTGAACATAGGTGCCGCCATCTTGGATATGTCCCATAATGCACCGGGTGAAAATACTCGCTTCTGATTGGACGAGAGCTCCGCATTGCGTCTGCGCATGCGCAGAATGATATTCCTACCGCACACCCAACCCATCAGATGCCCCTTCACGAATGCTTCACTTTGATACCTCACTCGACCCCATTGGCCCACTAGGGGCTCACCTAGCTCCAAAACGTCTATTTCCATACGCTTTGACCACCGCGCATGCGCAGAATGACGCTAGTTCAACCCCACATCCACGCCATCAGAGGCTCCCTCACCTAGGCTTCACACGGATACCTTCCACGACCCATTCGAACCCATGGCGGTCCATCTCTAACCCAAACACACACACATACCCCCCAAAATGCCTACTTTCTATACTACGGGCCAGTCTGCGCATGCGCAGACTATTAAACACGGACGAACCATTAGTGCAGTCAAGTGCTCCTCCACGAGAGCTTCAAAATAAGACCTCACTCGACCCCACTGGACCACCAGGGACTCACCTAGTCTCCAACATGTCCACCCCGTATGGCCCTATACACCTCTAGCCATGCAGTATAGGCCTATGGGCCTACCCAGGCCTTAGTGACTTTTTCAAAAATTTCACCGATTCGCTCCTTGACCCTTCCTATCATGTTCTACATGTCGAGACGTGAAAAACAAGACCCACAACCCTACCGCAAATGTCTAGAAGTCGGTTTCCCAGTAGGATAAACATTGAACCTATACCCCCAGTATGGGAATATATATTTATATATATATGTCTATATGGGGCTATATCGTACTTTTCAAAAATTTCACCGATTCGCTCCGCAACACTTCCCATCATGTTCTACATGACGAGACTAAGAAAACGAGACCCCACAACCCTACCGCAAATGTATAGAAGTGGGTTTCCCAGGGGGACAAACATCGGTCCTATACCCCAGTATGGGCCCATATGTGGCTATATCGTACTTTTTCAAAAATTTCACCGTTTCGCTCGGGGACACTTCCTATCATGTTTGTCTTGACGAGACAAAGAAAACGAGACCCCACAACCTATACCGCAAATGTCGAGAAGTAGGTTTCCCAGGATGGTCCTATACCCCCCCCCCATACCCCATTTTCCCGAAATTTAGAATAAAGTCCGTGTTCCGTATTTTTTCAGGAAAATTTTTACATACACTCACCCTGGAACTAGGGGGAGATAACTCTATTGATAGGCGAGCCCCGTTAAGCCCGGCGACCTATATACCCCCCATACCCCATATAGGTATTTTCCCGGATTTTTCGATAAAGTCCGAGTTCCGTTTTTTGTTTTTTTCAGGAAAAATTTTACATGCACCCACCCAGCCATCAAATACCCCTTCACGAATGCTTCACTTTGATACCTCATACAACTCCATTGGACCATTAGGGGCTCCCCTAGCTCCAAAACGGCTATTTTCATACCCTTGGGCCACCGCGCATGCGCAGAATGCCGATAGGTCAATCCCACACCCAGCCCATTAGATGCCCCTTCACCTAAGCTTCACTTTGATACCTCACTCGACCCAATCGGACCATTTTATGTAGGGACTACTTTTTCCCCCGAGACCGAATCACCGCCAGACATGACCGCATCACCGCGGATGAATACATCTTTATACAATTAAAATTAATTAATTAATTTATTTATTTATTTATTTATTTATTTCTTTATTCTGTGAAAACACGCAAATGTTCGATTCAGGGGAGATAACCCGAAATCTGCCAGAAATCAAAAAAGTGCAAACAGAGTTATCGATCCCGGCAAAATATGGTCTGTAAATGGTACTATATACTACTGACCGGAGAGATTTTGACATTTTTTTTCTCATGTTGAAATCTTCAAAAAAGGCACTAAATTTTCAAGTGCCGATTATTTCATCTCAGAAAGATAGAAAACAGAATTAAACACCTGGACTATTTCAATGACTTTGTGAAGCAAAATTTATCAAAAATGTAGTGGATTTCTCGAAGTAAAATTTGAAAATTGAAGAAATTTAGTGACTGTTTAAGGATCATGATCAGGATTTTTGACATTTTCGAAAAAAATTGCCAAGTCTAAATTTCCAAAAACGCCCCTCATCATTATCATGACCAAGTTTTATGACACAATGATACCATGAGACATGAAATGACAAAAAAAAATGTATTTATTATTTTTTATGGGGGGGGGAGGATGTTTTCAATACCTTTGTGAAGCAAAAATGAAACGAAATGATAAAGAATTTTCGGAAGCGACTTTCAGAAAATAAATACTATAATAGGCTAGGAAAAGGATAAATAAAATGTCTCAACTAAGTTTTGGGGGTCCTACGAGCGAAATTATCCATTTCGCCTGGAGCACGTGGCCGTACATACATTTTCGCTGAAATCTCGCTATTTTGCCTTCGACGTCACAAGGATATAAAGATAATTCAATAGAAAATAAACTATAGCAGATATCAAATTCAAATTTTCCATAACTACACAGCAAGATACTAGCCACATATATGCAACTCAGTGTATGTAGCCACGACTGAGTTGCACATCCTCACTAGGACAAATATCAGTATCGTCCTTTTTTCGTGGCCAAACATAACAAAATGTACAATTGACTATAGCATTTAACGGGTTGTAAACATGTCAAATATACTTCTCTCCCCCGACACAAAGTATCTGGCTCATTCCTGCAGCGCAAGTACACGTAAATAGCACCAAATCATGTCACTATCTTCATATCACGCTCAAATGTTGAAAATGGCTTAAGTGCAAGAAACGCTCCAGTGCGCATGCACCGCTAATACCACTAACAATACGATGTCGTAAAGAAGGCGTCATCAGCTAGTGGGCGGGGCCTAACGCACGTGGGCAAGCTCCGTCTCCGTTACCCCAGCAGCTGATGACGCCTTCTTCTTTACGACATATCGTAAAGTGTTATTTATATTTCCGCTTTGAAGCGGTGCATGCGCATTGGAGCGTTTTTTGTACTTCTGCCATTTTCAACATTTGAGCGTGATAGGAAGATAGTGACATGATTTGGTGCTATTTACGCGTACTTGCGCTGCAGGAATGAGCCAGGTAATTTGTGTCGGGGGAGGGAAGTATATTTAACGTGTTTACAACCCGTTAAACATGCCATAGTCATTATACATTTTTGTCGTGTTTGGCCACGAAGAAAATGACGCTACTGAAGTCTGTCCTAGTAAGGATGTGCAACTCAATCGTGGCTACATACACTGAGTTGCATATATGTGGCTAAGCACGATACGTAGTTTTCAGCCCATCTGTTGACATAGAGATTGAATTTAGCACTTCGATTTCACACATTTCGGAATGTGTCAGAGTATGCTTCGTTTCCAAACAAGTTGACCCATCACATATCAATAATATTCATACGCCCAAATTCAAATAGGCATGCCGAAAATATCGTCAATAACATGTATAAACATGAAAGAAGCATCATAATTGAGTGAAATATGGTGATATTTAGCATACAAGATTTTTATTTCGACAGTTTTCATTGAAGAAAATAATTTCTGTCGACCTTTCTGGAGATCTACTTTTCGAGCCGCCTTACTCTAATATCCCGTCGCCTACTTCTCGAAAAATCGCGCGAGATTTTATATTTTGGTGAAACTGATGAAAAACAGATCATTCGTCTAATTACATCCAATATAGACAACACAGATGGTAGTATAGTAAATTTCGGTGAGTAGCCCTCCCAGCTGAATGGTTCTGCATTCCGATCGCATGTTCTGAAACTGTTTGTCAATGAGAATGGGTGAGCATGAACAGAGCATAGCTGAATGTCATTAACCCTCTGTAGCATGTGCCAACAACAACACGAAACAACAACAACATGTTGAACGACTGCCTCATCCAGATTGACTTTGATTGACAGGTGTTCAGTTTTGTGCAAAGGGTTAATACATCGAGGCCGGAAGAAGCCTGAGCAGGAGGAAATGTGAATCTCCATTTTCCCGAACAATTCAGTTTGCGTAGCATTCTATTTTCCAACAACTTCAAGTAGGTCATTCTTGTTTGACCTCAAACAGATGAGGAGATGATTCAACTTTATCCGTGAGTTAAACAGTCACCACATTTCTTCAATTTCCAAATTTTACTTCCAAAAATCCACTACATTTTTGATCAACTTTGTTCCACAAAGTCATTTTTTCGAATTAGTTCAAAGAAATAGTCATATTTTCTTGTGTTTAATTGTTTCCTATCTTTCTGAGATGAAATAATGTGCCCTTGATAATTTAGTGCCTTTTTGAAAATTTCAACCTGACAAAAAAATGACAAAATCTCTCCTATCCCCCATGGCCTTAACTCACGAATAAAGTTATCTCTTCGTTGAGGGCAAACAAGAATGACCTACTTGAAATTGCTGTGAAATAGAATGCTACACGTGGTCAAACCAACTGAATTGTTCAGAAAAATGGGGATTCATATTTCTTCCTGCTCAGGTGGACTTTTTCCGGCCTCGATGCATTAACCCTTAACGCAAAACTGAACCCCTATCAAGCAAAGTCAATCTTAATGAGACGGTCAACAAGTTGTTGTTTTTTGTGTTGTTATTGGCACATGGTCCGAAGGGTTAATGGCATTTTGGTACTCAGTTTAGTTCACCCATTCTCATCGACAAACGCTTTCAGAACATGCGATCGGAATGCACAACCATTCAGGTGTGAGGGATATTCACCGAAATTCACTATACTATCATCTGTGTTGTCTAAATTTGATGTAATTAGACGGATGATCTGTCTTTCCGGAGTTTGACCAAATTATCAAATCTCGCGCGATTTTTCGACAAGAAGGCGACAGGATATTAGAGTAAGGCGGCTGAAAAAAAGTACATCTCCAGAGGTTTACGAAAATGATTTTCTGCAAATAATCTGTCGAATAAAATATTTTGTATGCTAAATACCACCATATTTTACTGAATTATGATGCCTCTGTGATATTTATACATGTTATGAACGATATCTTCGACATGCCTATTTGGGCGTATGAATATTATTAACATGTGATGGGTCACCTTGTTTGGAAAAGAAGCGCCGAATTCGATTTTTATGTCAACAGATGAACTGAAAAGTACGTATCTAACTGTGTATTTGTGGAAAATTTTAATTTGATATCTGCTATAGTTTATTTTTTATTGAATTATCTTTATTTCCTTGTGACGTCGAAGGCAAAATGGCGAAATTTCAGCGGTCATTTGTGTTCACGTGCACAGTCGAATATGTAAGTACGACCACGCGCTTCAGGCGAAATGGATAATTTTGCTCGTAGGATCTCCAAAACTTAGTTTAGTCATTTTAATTATCAGTTTCCTGTCTTGTTATTGTATTTATTTTCTGAAAGTCGCTTCGCGAAATTCTTTGTCACTTCATTTCATTTTTGCTTCCCACAGATACTGAAAACATCCCCCACCCCCCAAATACAATTTTTTTTCATTTCATGTCTCATGGTATCATTGTGTCATAAAAGTTGTTCATTATAATGATATGCGTTTTTGGAAATATAGACTTGGCAAAAATTTTCACAAATCTCAAAGATCCTGATTATCCTTGTATAGGAATTACCTGTGATTGCTTACATCCATAGAATAGAAATAAACAATTTGTAATTAATCAGATATGCATTTATTTTTATTTATATATATCATGTATAATATTAGTTTGGCCATGATATATATCCTGTATAATAAAAGTTGACCATATATATATATAATATGTTAATTACATCTTCTTCGTATATAATCTGAAAGGGCCCTGAAGTCCAACATTCACCCACAACCAGCCTACATGTATGCCATGCTTTACATGTACATGCTATGCCAGGTAAAATCATGTACCCAAGACATTGTCTCCAATTGAATAGAACTTGCATATAGTTATTCCAGCTTGTCCACTACCATGCACTGGATGAACATCCTCTTGGCACAGCTACATGAAACTGAATGACCAGTAACCTTTTGCTCTGCCATAAACTGACCTGTCTCACTTCTGTACTGCATGTGTGTGCTTGCAGGTGTCTGTCCTGAAAGACATGCATGTTGAAATGTATCATGGGTTTTCAGAAAAAGGACTTGTTGCAGGGTTAGTTTACCTGATCAGGGTATACACATGGTGAGGTGTGCGCCACGTGGGGAACTTTTTCTAACAACTGACGAGTTCACACTGAACATTTTTGATTTTCAATCGCCGTTTTAATGCTGAATGTGGTTTCATGATTTTATGGTAATAAATTGCTTGTCATTTCCTTGTTCTTGAACATGGGCCAATAATACTGCCAAGTCTTGATGTAGTATTACTCAACTGGGGAATTGATCTTCTTTGTTATTTCTCCGACAGCCACCATGGTCGACTGGACTATGTCCTTAAATAAGGTTTATGTCGGCAAATGCGTACTTTCAATCAATTAATAAACCTGTGTTTTTCCAGAAGTTCGTAAAATTTGAAGTCGTAAAGATCACTTAAACTAGGTAGACGGCAATGGCCACAGTAGGCCTTCCTACAACGCTTCGTGTGACGTAAGATATAAAATCTGCGCACTACAATCTTCACTTTGCGCCGATTGCTTTGCAGTCGTTATTAGTCGGCAATTGTCGGCAACTGAATTACCTAAATTCGAACTGAGAAATCATGGGAATTATCTGGTGCACCCAGTCTGGTCGTACGCTACGAAACGGTGACCCGGAAAGCCGTGACGACGAGTTCATTCACTTCGGCTTCCCCAATTCTTCTTTAATTAAATACATGTATCAACTAAGGTTACATTTCGTTGAATAATTATTGATGACGGGAGGTTTGCATCTGGAGTGAGAAGAACGAATATTCTTAGAATGACGCATCGGACTATTTAGCTGAGTGCTTACTTGCATATGAATAGGCCTCCTGGATAAATCTGGAGAGATATATTAATTATCATTGTTACCAGTGTTGGTAACTAACAGTCAACAGATATTTTGTTCCCTTGGAAGTACAAATAAATCAACCCAACATCGTCACGAGGAGTTAACCGTACACCAGGCCGGGGGGCACGAAAAGTGGGCAAAATCTATTTTATTTCACATCAAATTAATATCTTTTAATTTATCATGCATTTTTTTCCGGAGAAATTGCAGGAAAAAAGTTTCAGAAAATCTGACCGAAAAATATACCAAAAATACCGTTTTGACTTCATCAATGCGGCCATCTTGGATTTTTTTTATACATTTTCTGGTAAAGCTTGGCCCAAGGATATAGTGTTGTAAGTTTCATCCCCCTGGCTCATGGGGTAAGTATAATAATATTGTGGGGGGGGGGGGACATTTCGACCCTCACAGGCCTTGACAGGTCCGAAAAAGCACAGGTCAGGTAGGGTTAAGATAGGGCAGCCGAGAATTTGATGATTTTCAGTGGTATGCAGTGTCAGATGACCCCACACAAACCATCGAAAAGTGGTCAATGAATAATACATTGTAGTCGAAGCTGGCGGCTGTGGCAGTGATACATTATAAGACCTATCCGGAGCGAGAGTCTTCTTCATATGAGCACCAATTCATGCATGTTAGAAAAGAAAATAAATTCTTTAGGGCATCTGATTGTTAGGTTTGACATTATCAGCTCTTGCTATTTTCGATGGGAGATCCGCGTGATGGTCCCTATATTTGTTGTAGAGTTACGGCGCCATCTGCTAGCGTTTTTTGCCAAGTGAAGTAATCTTATATTTCCAGAAACAATATTAGTTATTATGGGGTCAAATAACATAATATATATATATTATATATTCGCTTTCAAATAAGTTATATGAAAATCCGAGAATTTTGCTTGGTCCGTGCCATCAATACCGAATTTACGGACCATTCCCGGGAAAACTCAAAATGGCAGATGAAGAGCCGTTTTTATTTGCATTTTTTTGGCAGATTGACTCTGTTCTAAAGATTGATGTTTGTTAGGCTGGTTGCCTGACTGGCTGGTGCCGACAATCAACATACAGATTTTAAAGCTCGCTCAACTCCATACCCTCATATATCCTGGAAGCTGACATCATGCTGCATTTGCCCAATACATCCATACCCTCATGCCCCTAATCCTGTGATCTCAAAGAGTCCTCGTCTATCTCCTAAACTAATCCCCTGCTCCAATCTCATTCTCTCGGCTATTCCAGTCTCTTACACAAAGCTACACTAAATTCAACCCATCCACTACCCGCATGAGCATATCCCCACCCCCGGGGCACTAAGCCTCACTCCTTATCACATAATCTAAACCTCGTCCGACTCTCTACCGTACATATTCTCGGAGCGGACATCATGTTACACTTATTCAATCCATCGACTACCCTCGAAAGCATGTCCCCATCCCTGGAGAACCGATCATTGCGGGTAAGTCCGTCATGTATGATACCATGAATTAGATCTATGCATATATACGTGTATATTTTATCATAAAATCTGTATGTTGATTGTCGGCACCAACCAGTCAGGCAACCAGCCTGACAAACATCAATCTTTAGAACAGAGTCCATCTGCCAAAAAAATGCAAATAAAAACGGCTTAACGGAAGACTCTTCATCTGCCATTTTGAGTTTTCCCGGGAATGGTCCGTAAATTCGGTACTGATGGCACGGACCAAGCAAAATTCTCGGATTTTCATATAACTTATTTGAAAGCGAATATATAATATATATATTATGTGATTTGACCTATAAACACACACATACACGTATACATTACGGTTGTAGGTATATATACACGTATATATGCATAGATCTAATTCATGGTATCATACATGACGGACTTACCCAATTCCCTTTTATATTCCGGGAGCTCACACTTATTGAACCCATCCATACCCTCGAGAGCATGTGTCCGTCTCTGAGCACCGAGCAACACTATAGTTTATCATCCCAAACAGAAAAGGGCATATTTTCGGATGAACCGCAACCCGCGGTATACAAAGTTGTCATTTTGATTTTTTGCTTGACCAGATAAAGACGCATCTTTCTAGAATATGTGAGTCGGGGGGGGGGGGGCAGTTTGAAACAAGGATATTAAGTGTGCTAGACGCAATTACCAGCGAACTTTTCAAAATAAGAACTCGAAAATTAGGGGGTAGGGGTAACATAACAACATATTTCCACTTCCGCTATTTTTGGTACCTGTAGGATATCATTATGCAGGTAATTCCATGGGTTATCACCCGTTGAAAGGTTTATCAGCTATTGTCAGCTGTGCACACAAATATAAACAAATAACATATGTAGATTCTCTACAGACCGTGTGCAAGTTTTTGGCGAAATAGTTGTCATCTGACTTTGACAACTAATTTTGAATAAACCAAATATTGCAATTAAGCTATCGTTGTGTATGGGCTACGGTATACATGGTTCGCAATGGTCACAATTCCGTCTACAAGGCTCGATGAATGGTTTGCGTGAATTTTGCTAGTTAATACGCCGATGACAGGACATATGTGGCTCATGTACGGGTCTGTAGAATTGCTTTCCCGTGATAAGTTATGGTTTGTTAAGGATAATCCATTGAATGGGCCAAAAGTTCACAACATCACCTGGAGGCGAACATAATGCATGTGGAATGGGATTCCTTCAATCAAGAATTTTCGTTGGATTTCTCGAAGACACCCAGATCATATCGGGATTTCTTTGATAGAATGTTGGGAGAAAAACATGACAGAAAACTATATCGTTTATAATTCGTCTTTTTTGACCCATCGAGAATCAATGGTTTTATTTTCGTCGAGAGAATGTAGAGAAATTTTTGAACGACCACACTTCGACAATACAAAATAGGCGTTTAGTTTTGCTGATTAATGACCTCTGTATAAAATAAATATGTGTAGACTATTGTTGGTCATGCAACCAGTATGTGGTGTGATATTCCCGTGTTTGCCAGACATGGTTTCCTCTACATAATGTTCTGGATATCAACAGGGAGTTCGGAAGCAAATACGGAGTACATATCGATAACTTAGAGAAATGCTTTATTCGGCTGAAATAAAAACGCAGAAAGGTTTCTTGTGCCTTGTCACGGAATAGTTTGACTTCCAATTGGAGCGATATGCAAGAAGTGAGAAAAATTGTCCACGTCTGGCGACTAAAAAGCAACCATATGACTCTACAGGAAAGTATCCCTCGGCACCTAATATTAATGGCATGGCAGCTGTTCCTGTGGAAACTCTGAAATATTCAGACGGCCCGAAGCACCGACTTAAGAGGAATTAGATACGATAGCTCGAGATCAGGAGCTGTGATGACGGAACAGCTCGAACAACTCGCCTGGTATAAATGGATGAGCATCGAGGACGTCCGATGGCGTAAATGGATCAAGACTGTTGTAGAATAATATATGTATAGAAAGATACCTCAAGTGGAATTCAGATTCTTCCTCCATATTGGGTCCTCGGTTTCTGCCTCTCGAAATTTTCTTCATTCTGGATGCAAAATGGTGCTTTCTTGTGAACTTTGGCGGTATATATTTTCGATTTGTGAAAAACTTGGATGAATGTAAGGAACTCAATCCCGACTCATGTTTTGGACTGCATCATTGGCCTGCTCAGTAAAAAAACTGGATGTAAAACTGGATAGGCTCAGCCTTCATTTTTCAATTTTAATGACTTCATAAGACCTATGCACACGTCCCCCCTGAAAAATTGTTGAGATTTCAGATGCAGAACACTGGCTAATTGTGCATTCAGATACATGTAGTACAATTATCACATTTGTCATTCTCTCCGAATATCATCAAAACTATATACTAGATCTAGACAACTAGTTACTATATTTTTCTGCTTCTGCTGAAATTGTTGGACCCCCTGTTCCGCAGTCCCAATAATGGTCCCAATTAGACCTCGGGTTTGATGGTGTACATGCTACAATGAGCTATTGTAGATGAGCAAGTCTCTGGTTACTGACGCCCCATACGAGCACATTCGAAGCGATCCCTTTTACTTATACTTCTCCGATTATCATAATCTGTTTTCTTTAAATTTTCTATGTGTATGTACGTAGAAAGTGTTGATGACTACACTCAACACTGTGACTTTGACTTTAAACCTAACTGGCGTGGTGGTGGGCATTCCCCCCCCCCCCCCCCCCACCTACCAAACTTTCTGCGCTGTCTCCGGAACTCCAAAAATGGAGAGCTGAACTCCTTGAATTTATAGTTTATCATATTGGGGTCATTTGGAGTCTATTTGCATAACTCCCCGAGCAGAGAATCATGGGTTAAATTTAAGATGGCGGCCACTTGGGGTACCAGCAAAGTGATGTTTTCGTCATATTTCTTCAAAATTTCAGCTTTTTCACGATGAAAAGTGGGCAAAAACTATTTTATTGCACATCTTATTAATAATTACTAATTTATCATGCAGTTTTTGCGGTGAAATTGCATAAATAAAAGCTGGTAGAGCTGGACCCAAGGGTACAATGCGGTAAGTTTCGGCCCCCTAGCTCAAGGGGTAAGAAAAATAATTAGGGGAGGGGCATTTGCCCCCCCCCCCCAAAGGTCACAGCAGGTCCTAAAATACCCAGGCCAGATAGGGTTAAAGTGGTTTTCGTATATAGAGGGTGTTTGTTCATACAAACTAGCAATTTCCGATCCTTTAAATATATTCGGTCACCGGCAAAATACCTCTTAACCGTCAAACCGTTTGTGTTCACATTAAAAAAATATATTTTCCTCGTATATTCTTCAGACTGGCGGATCAGGTTGGTGGATCAATTGAAGACGAAAATGCTTATCGAGAAATTCTTGGAAGAGAAATGGAGGAAGGGGTTTCGATTTTACGACATGGACAAAGATGGATTCCTTACAATGAAGGACTTTGAATCACTCGCGGCAACCATTTCTAAGGAAACGAGGGCGACTGAAGAAGAAACCCTGAAAACAAGAGAGGACTGGGTCAAGTGGGGGAAGTACGTGTTGACAAATGCAATTATGGGAAGACTGTCAGAGGAGGAATGGGTCCAGGTTACCATGGAGTTGTATAAAGATATAGACAAAATGAGGAGACTGAACGCGGAAACGTATTCTATGCTATTTGACAACCTCGACCTGGACAAAGATGGCCGAATCTCGATCGATGAACTAAGGATATTTTACGGAGGTCACAGGGTCAAGGACGAAATTTTCTTAAGAAGAGTTTTCGATCAACTTGACACGAATACAGATGGATATATAGATCGAGATGAACTGGTCAAAGCTGGGGTCAATTACTGGACCAGCGCTGATGAAAACGATGGATATGCGTTTATCTACGACCTAACGGCCAACGGAGAGGTATCTGCCTGAACATTAATTCCACGGAAAACAGACTCATCGCTAGACAGCTGCCTTTTGCGTGATATTCAGTTTGCCTTTTTAGCATGCTATATTATTGCATGTTGTGTTGTCAGTTCCCTTCCTATAAGCGCGGGGAACACAACAATGATACGATATTTTCGTTCCAATAATTCACAAGCCTGATCGCCTCGGAGAATTGTACAGAAGCAAACATTTGTCGGGAAATGTTTGCATTGGACCAAATAGCGACGTTAAATTCTCTCTCTCAAAGTATCATTTCTGGGATAGATGGAACACGTTCTTTGGATTGATGTCTGGCTGAGTGGTTGTTTGTATGCTTGGCTGGTGTCAGCTGCCTACATTGTTTTCATGTAAGTGTTTTTTTGAGCAGGACAGACAGCTTCTGTTTTCAGGTTGACGATTTATATATAAACGTTAACACCTTTAAAATAATGTCTGCATGCATTCTCAATATCAAGTAATATATGTCCAGATTACCAAGAGTGCACTAAGTAAACTTTCTACATGCAGTTTCTGTTTTGATGTACAAGGTGTAGATATGCATGCTCAAACGTTCTTCGGCTTCCTGATTCGCTTGTCATCTGTCCATTTTGTTCAGCTGAACCCTTCTATTATTAAAGATGATGAACTCATCCTTGGAATACTGATTTTAAGCGAAAATACCTACTTGATAAAGCTATTATCAGGAAATATTGTAGATCACAGCTCAATCACAGCCCAATCGTATATTTTCACGTTATATCTTCTGGATAAATTATATTTATCGAAATCTCGCTAAATTATATTGATCAAAACGGCCTCAGCTTTATATGGAACGGGCGTGTTTCTAAATTTGTCTTTGAATATTAAAAGCTCGCTGCCGGAACTCATTTCTAGGGTTCACGACTCCATCAATAGTTACTACCGGTACTGTTTGTTATTAAATTCTCTGTTGATTCAGATAAACCGGCTTCTGTAGCTCGCCGTCATGAAACGCAACAGGAAAAGCAAGTTTGATCTGTTGCCTGTATCATCAATGACTCTTTTTTTATTGCTATCTTAGAATGCGTATTAATTGTGATAGCTATATATGCAAGCCCTAAAATCATTCTTGCGAAGTTTGACCTCAGTTTATGTGTAACCCCATTTGCCCTGGTGGCACTTTTTGCCCCCGAACCCCAGGCCTGGTTCGCCGAAACGAGAAAACGTGAGAGCTGACACTTCGTCTTCGTAATTTATGATATTGGGGTCAGTGATTTTCGTCATTTATATTCAAAATTTCTGCTTCTCTTAGCGGAAAATTGGCGGGGAGGGATGCATTTCGGTCCTGGACAGCTCCCCCCCCCCCCCTCCCATAAAAGATCAGATAGGAGTATCCAGCTTACTTGACAAACATGTAGTTTTACAGCTGAAGCATATCGAAAATGGTGGAAATTTATCTATTTTCCTGGATCAGTGGGTCCAGTCATCGTCGGATGCTTATTGCCACTATAGAAGTAGTATGGTAACGCATATTCCCTTTGATTTTTGCACTAGCAGTCCCAATTAACCCTATCTGGCCTGGGATTTTTGGGACCTGTTGTGGCCGGGCGGGGAGGATGATGCCCCCCCCCCCCTCTAATTATTTTTCCTACCCCTTGAGCTAGGGGGATAAAACTTACCGCATTATGCCTTTGGGTCAGGCTCTACCAGAAAATGAAAAAAAATCCAAGATGGCCGCTTTGCTGACGTCACAGTGACTTCATTTTCAAAAACTTAACATCTATTTACTGCTTATTCTTCAACCATCACCTTAATTAAATGCATGTGCCGGTATCCTCAAGGATGAGGCTTTGTCATTGAGGAGGCACGGGTCATGGTTTATTCTCAAAGCGAGTTGGCAAGTACTTTTGTGGCAAAATTCGATTCGTGGAGCAATATGTCGAAACGATTTGAAAAAGATTTAATATGAACCTTGTAAACAGAAACAGTGGACGCATATGTTTCAGTAAACGGTTAATAGTCCAGTGGCTTAAAGTCAAGATCGTGACTGACTGGAATAAAGGACTATATTTAGCATAGAGGTTATCTGGACCCGTTGAATATCCAATATGTCCGCCAGAGCGTCACCAATAATGGTATTATTGCTATACACATTATAAATCCATTGAGATTGAGATTTAAACGAATGTGTCATCCACATAACTTAGTCAATCAGCGGGCCGGATTCATGAGTAGGTTTGGAGTGCCTGTAGTTCAAATATCTCCATGAGGGTGTTGGCGAGGATTGCGGAGATAAAAGATCCCTCGGATCATCCATTTATGACTATAATTTCCAATCAAATGAAAATAGGTTATGTTCAGTCACAGACCCAAAGTTCGCAGATTTGATTTGGGGAAAGTTCGGTTCTGTGGTGGGTTGTCTTGTTCCAGGACTAAC
>JAVTVY010041034.1:0-18969 GCA_036873755.1 Hanleya hanleyi | reverse complement strand
ATAACAGAAGGACAAAGCAGACAGCAATAGACAACAGAAGTTTGCTGTGCCGCAAAATACAAAATCTGTGCGTTGTGGTTGACTGATCTTCAAGGGTAGTCCATCAGGTGAGTAACTTCAAACCAATCACAATTACTGCATTTGGCAATCGCTCATTTTCTTCAAAACTAAAAAATTGTATAGGCCTACTCAACCCATGAACCAACCAATACCCGCGTGCTTTTAATAGGGCTGTTGAAGCAAAATTGGGGATTTTTTTTTGGTGAAATGTGTAAATATTCAATTCAATTAAATTTATTGTACGTAAACGCCCATTATGAGCCAGGTAAAAAAACTGCATATTGAGCTGCATAATTATTAAAGGGGGGGGGGGACGGGTTGTGGGGTGTACAAAAGAAATAATTTAATATATTAGGCCTACATTATGTTTTGATTGATGTTGATCCTCAACAGTTTTTTCATATTTTCAAGCTACTTTCCCCTACTTGTCAAATCTCTGACAAAAGCCCCATTCAGCCTAGAGGGAGAAAACCATCCACGAATTAATGTGATATCTGATGGTCGTAATTCATGGATGGAGCTCCAAGTCGTACGTAAACACAGAGTAAAAATCTGATCCCCCTCGTCTGGCGGGGGGGGGGGTTACTCTAAAAATACGGTTTAACAGCATAAATCCACACACACCCAATGTTTTCTTTCATCCATGTGCGTTTACCTGAATGATTTCGCGTGGTGAGGTCAACGAGCATGCGTACACGATACATTTAAATGAGGTCACTTGACTCTTTCGGGTCCCCAAGTCATCGTCGCACTACCGCAATACGTGGTCGTGTGTTTGCAGAGCTAGCGCTGTTGTGGTTGTGTGACGATGATTTGGGGGCCCAAAAGAATGTCACGTGACCTCATTTAAATGTATCGTGTTCGTATGCTCATTGTCCTCGCGGCGCGAAACCATTCGGATAAACAGACATGGATGGAAGAAAACATTGGGTGTGTGTGAATTTATGCTGTTAAATCAATTATATCCTCCCGAAGACCCAAATAAACGGTGGTAATCGATAGGATAGATGGATTTGAGAAGACAGTAACTTACTAAACTCAGTTGTTCATGCCAGAGTTTTAGTGTTAATACCCCCCCCCCCCCTCGGATTTTTACTCTGTGTTCAGAGTTAGATATACAGGGTCTCACTATAAAACCAAATGACCATTTTTCTACAAAATCAAATGACTTTATTTTAGAAGTGAATATCAGCGGCAAAATGCACAGTAGTTTGTGTAAAACACTCAAAAAACACAAAGTGACTATGTTTTGGCATGTTCAACACAATTTGAGTGATATTAACCATTTTGCAAAATTAGTTTTTTTCAAATAACGATAAAGCTATTTTTAAACAAGGACTTAGGCGAAAATCCTGCATCTAACCCTGGTGTTTACGTATGACTTGGAGCTCCATCCATGAATTACGACCATCAGATATCACATCAATAATTCATGGATAGTTTTCTCCATATCTACATTCAGTCTAACCGAAATGCATGGGTTAAGGTTGTCGTAAGAGGTGACTAACGAGCACACGTGGGGTTCCCGGATTTGAAAAGGAATAAGGATCCCGGGTGCTAAGAGGAATAGGACCCTATACCATTGTGGTTTCCGGGTGTGGAAAGGAATTGTAACCAAATGTAGTGATATGGTGTTGAAACTGAAAGCAATGTTGAATCATATCCATTCACTCACTTCATAATTTATAATTTTGTCTCCTGTAACATACTTATGAAATTGGCAGTCAGTAGGTAGGGATCTTTCCCCCCCCCCCCACCTTTTTGGAAGGGGACTTACACAGCATGAATAACAGACAGTAGATACGTAGTCTAAAGTACCATAAAGGCCCATTCTCACGGTGCGATTTGTAGTACCAACTTGTAGCATACAACTTAGTGAGAACACTCGTGCGATTTTACATGTAGTCACATGCTACAAGTCGTATGAAATAGGGCAGGTCCTATTTCATGCGATTAGTCGTATGCTACAAATCGGGATTCCCCCGCCGAGTTGTTACTAAAAATCGCATCGAGAGAATGGGCCTTAAGTCTGTTGGATGGTACCGTCCGATACAAAGTGTAGCAGACGACCTGAATTAGCACTACATGAATGATAAGAGAAAGAGTTCATGCAATAATGTTTTATCCAATACAAACTTTCTGTGTTCTGAATCATATTCCAGGAGCAGTCTTCATCACTATGTGGTATTATATGTATTGTGTAACAAAGCTATTAATGAAGAGAGTGGTTTCTGTCATAAAATGGCATGCTTGTGAATTGGATTCCAGTAATGCCTGCCCTCAAATCTACCATGGCCTAACCCTGGCAACTTGACAAGTGTTTAACAGTAATCATAAAAATCCCAGCAGAAAATAGAATTCATGTCTGCCAGTGCTGGATGTTGTATGTCCTGGTATCCAGTCCAAATTGAAAAATAATCCAAAAGAGTTATCCCTCCTTACAGCACACATGTATGTCCTCCTGGTATCCAGTCCAAATTGAAAAGAATCCATAATAATACCGACTGCAATTTTTTTACACATCAAAGAGTCGGTTGGGTTACAGAAAATATTATTATGGATGGTCTAGCTAACTGAAAATGGACAGGCAAACACAAAAAGGCTGTATATGTAGGCACTTTTCATACAGGCGATATCCTAGATTTAAAAAAAAATGATGGATCATTTATCGGAACCCATAGGCTTGTCGCAAAATTAGAAAATGATCATGATAGTATTACATCCCATATCATAAATTTTTATTGGAAAATATAACTGGATGAAACTATTCTCGAATATAAATCCTTCCCATGCCAATATTTTGTTGTCATACCATAAAGCTGCAGCCCCACAACATATATTGGCGATTGGTTAACCGCTTGGTACACAAAAAGTAGTGGCAGTACCCTTTTCAATACAGGATGTTCCCGTGATTTGGTGTTACCGTTTGTGTGACATCCATGACAAAATATCAGCCTACTTTTTTCACAAAATATTTCTTTTCTATAGATTAACTGATTGTTGAGGTTCATCAATAAATTTGTTTAAAGATAATGCCTCATCTGATTCAAAAGAAATAATCTAGTTTTATCATGCATGTTGAACTTGGTGTTGGACGAACGACGACAGACAAAAATGAAGTTTTATGCATTTTCTCCATGATTCCTAAACATATTTATTGGTCATTGCTTTCCTAGCCCAAAAGTATCGCAAGTCTTAGAAATAAATATATCATTTAACTATGAATGCTCCTTTAGATCATAATTATGGCCAACATAAAATAATGTGTCGGACAAACGGAGACAGGAAAGTGGCCATAAAATGTCTAATTCCCTCTATTCCAGCATGAATTGATTCTAAAAGTTAGCTAGATGTTGAAAAATAAGTAAATACTTACGAAAACTGTGTTCAAGTCTGTAATTGTTACTCACAAACATTTAAACTGCCAAATAGTGTTAGACAAACGAGAGACAGACAGTGTCGGACAAACAGAGGACAGACAGTGTCGGACAAACAGAAGACGGACAGCGTTATAATGGGAATTGCATCCTATATGAATGCCTCAGAATATTTTCAGCTAGATAATAATTCATATAAAGTTGTTAACTGAGATTTGCCACTGAGAATGATAAAGGAAATCCATCTATTACCCTGGTTCAACAAAAGTTGTCTTATGTTAGTCCAACATGTCTGTCTTATGTTAGTCCAACCTGTCTGTCTTATGTTAGTCCGACACTGTCTGTCCTCTGTTAGTCCAACCAACATAAATTGACGATATTCTGTATTCTTATTGACAAAAAGATTGGTAATGTTTTTAAATGATTTGCAAATGACAAAATTCATGTTTATGAATGCCAGATGATAAGTCAATTTGTCTCTCGACAGCTTGAACAATGTTTTATCTGAGCATCAGGTGTCGCCTGTAACACAAATTTGGTTCATCCAACACAAGGACAGACATATTTATTTCTAAGTCTGTGATTATTATTGAGCCATGCAATATTTGGAGAATTAGATCACTTTGTGTTCGGATGAACATAGGACAGACAATATTAACTTGATTATTAAAATGTATTTTTTCTTCAATCCAACTAAGGTAGATCAAATTTGACTCACTTCAGTTACAAGTACAAGCATCATCAACATTTTGATGAAATTGGTAGCAATTTGTATCATGTGTAGATGCGTATAATTTTTTTTCGAACCAATTCAACGCTTTCTTGAGTTATCCACCATTGATTTTAGTCTGGAATACTTTTATTTGGCACCTACAGTCCTCGTCAACAGAACTCGTCCTAGGGGTTTCATTGCATAATCTTTTGAAATCAGGTGCACATGATTGGTGCCGAGTTCACATGTGCACGAACTTTTTCCGAGTTGATTCAACAGTTTCTTGAGTTACTCCCCTTGATTTTGGTCGGAAATCTTTTATTTGCTACATACTGTCCTCGTGAATGCACCTCGTCTCAGATTTTTCGACGGATTCTTTTCAAATTTGGTACATATGGTCGGTACCATGTAGATTTTGAGCTGATTCGACGTTTTCTTCAGTTATCCCCCTTAATTTTAGTCTGAAATCCTTGTATTTGGCTCCTGTCATTTCGGCCCAATTCATCAGGCTGATGAGCTTACTTTTGCACCTTATGCTAACAAAAATTTTGTTTTAAAGTTACTGGTACATACATAAGCACATAACGGGGGTGGGTGAATATGCACCCCCGCAGAGTAAGAGTAACTGGAGTTCTACTTTCTCCTACAAATACCGATCCAGGCCCTTATGTTGTTTATCGACTGTATTGTTTTACGGGCGTATTTTGGGTTCAATTGAACTCTTGTTAAATGTTGGATTTTACATTTATTTACAATTTCTCTATCTTTTCAGGTGCCTGGTTCTACATGAATTCTGAGAAATATCAAGGAACATGGGTCGACACACATTTGAAGAGAAAAGGAAACAGCGGCACAGAAAGAGACAGAGACGAAGGGCAGAATACAATCGAGTTACATGCAGTAAGCAAGAGAAAGATTTACATTCGGTGGCACACTATGCATCAGACTCTGAGGACACTGATCTGCCCCCATTTATGGATAAATCCAGTACACCTGAGACCTGGGGCTTTGAAACCACACATAAAGAAATCCGACGAGATTTACTGAAAGATGAAAGGTGATTATTCTTTTTTTAGTGTCCCAATTTACATTTGAGCTTGGAACTGGGATTTGCAAGATGAAATTTCCCCAGAGAGAACCATCTGTAATGGTACTCTGGTAAAATAGTACATTTTTTTCAATTGTCGGCTAAGAGTCTCATCATCTGCTAGCTTTATAAATTATCTCACATTGATTGCAGAATAAATTATTGGGCCACTGGAATTCAGAAAAAAATAGAAGAAAATAACTTCTTTTAACAAACTGACAGTGAGAGACTCTCTCCGATTAGACAAAAGAGAAATAACTCCTCCTGACCGGGTCTTCGCGTGTCCATCCAGAAAATCATTGAAACTTGCTGATTTTTGCGAGTGGTTTCATAAGAGGAAAAGATGTCACATTTCAAAATTGGTGTCAATATCAGAGGTCTGTGTGACCCCAAAATCTGAAAATTTAAAAAATCTCAGTTTTATGTATTGGTGGATATATTTAGAGAGACTTGTGTTTTACAGGTGTATATTGAAGCCAACTTTCGTTCTTTTTCTCTTCAGACATCGTGAGAATAAAACGGAGCTAATGTTCAAAGATGTCCTGACATCCTCCAGCATGAGCCTAGCTGTTGCCCAAAAACGAATTAAGGAGAAGAACAAATGACATAGAGCCCAAGAGTATGCAGATATTTGTCATCATACGATGAACCAACAACAGCATCAGTTACAGTCTGTGAATGTGCTTTTACAGGAAGCATCAATGCAAATCAATGGTTCCACATAGGTATGTTGCATTCTCGACAACAATATGAGTAACAATGTGTCCGTTCAAATATAGGTGACACTCTTTGAAAGGTGCTATCCACCTTTTAGAATCAATAGTGAACAGAAACCAAACAGAAAAAGAAAATGGAATGTATATTTTAGGAAAATGAATTTCTCAGTTTGGTGTTGCTCCACTGCGGTGTGATCGTCTAAGTCGACAGTGCTGATCTGTACATATACAAACACTGGTGTAGGGAAAATATGTCATTTGTAATTTGCATGAATCTGGTTCTGTCTGAATTTAGGAGTACTTAGAAGTAATTATATAGTATTCTTGGTTTCTAAAATACCTCACAACTTCACAAGCGTATAAAGCCACACAGAATTTTATTTCATGAAAGTACAATTTTGGATTAAAGGTGGAGGAGATTGAAATATTCAAATCGACGTTCATATTGGTTTACTGATCATATCTAAACAAGAAACTTAAGTAATTCACTTATCTGTGCTAAATAGATCTTTTTTCAACAATATAAAAGATGTGTCCTACGATGAACAATAATACTACCACTTTGTTTGTTTTCTCAGGTATGAGCCATGTCAAAGAGAAAATCGGATCACCACCTGGCCATCAGAAAAAAGGAGTCCAGGGTCAGTTGCCCTGGTTGTGGAAATGACTATGCAAGACGGTACTTTTCCAACCATCAGACAAAATATTTGGAGAATGGTAGATACAACTGTACCAAGACAACGGTTTCTGTGGAGTCACATGACGACATGGACACTCCATGTGATGCAAGCTCTTCATGCGACAGTGACTCTGAATTTCATGCAAGAGACCACTTTAGAACATCATTGAGGGAGAAATTCCTGCAAGCATCCTTGCCCCCAGAAGATGCGACTGCCTTTTTCGAACATGTTGCAGATGTATTTCAGACTGACGAACCAGATCGAGAAAACTGGGACAGCGTCAATGTTCTTGATGTAAACAATGACTTACATGATTCTTCCAATGCACCAGTTAGTAGCCAGCGGAATTTGTCTAACATAATTGGCATATTGCTTACCTGGTTTTGTTTGTTCATTTGTGTATGGCAAACGTCACATTCTCTACCAGATTGGGTCATTGGCGAGTTATTGTCTTTTATGAAACAGGTTTTTACAGCATGTGCAAATCATTCAACATATTTTTGTACTTTGGCCCCAATTTTCCCAGGCTCTGTTTATCTTTTATGGAATACTATTGGCTTGAAGAAAGACAGTTTTCTAAAATATGCAGTTTGTCAGAAGTGTTACAAGATTTATCCTCTGTCCCAGTGCTCAACAATTGTAGAAGGAACATTAACTTCTAGAAATTGGCAGGCAGGCAGTGTTAGAGAAGGGAAAGATTACTCTGGCTTTGATAGAAATGTCTGGCCTCCTAGAACAACAGCTGATCATAAAAAATGTGTGAAAAAAGTGTGTATGAAGAAAACACCAACTGATAGACAAGCAGAAGAAAGTAGATTGGGGGTTAGATACTCTGCTTTGTTAGAACTTCCATACTTTGATGTCATTCGCATGTCTGTTGTTGATCCAATGCATAACCTATTTCTGGGGACCTGTAAGAACATACTCCATATATGGTTAGACCAAAAGATCATCAATAATAAGCAGTTAGTAGAGCTCCAAGAGAAAGTTGATGGAGTTGCGACACCGAGTGGCATTGGTAGACTTCCAAGGAAGATTGCTTCCTCTTTCAGTGGTTTCACTGCTGATCAGTGGAAAACTGGGCAGTTATATTTTCAATTTATGTTCTGAAGAGAATTCTCCCAAGAGAGCACTTGGAATGTTGGTGGAAGTTTGTTCTTGCTTGCAGAATTCTCTGTCACAAACAGGTCTCTCCAACAGAAGTAGACCAAGCTGAATCCTTACTTATAGACTTTTGTAAGTCATTTGAGATTATGTATGGTAAGGAAAGAGTCACCCCAAATATGCATTTACATGCTCACTTGAAAGAGTGTATATATGTCTATGGTCCAATATATTCTTTCTGGTTATTCAGCTTTGAAATGTACAATGGTATACTAGCAGCACTGCCAAACAGCAAGCGATCAATTGAGATTCAGATTGCTAGACGGTTCCTGAGAGATTCACACACACTACATGTGACCTTTCCAGACGTATACAAGGACGAATTTGCTAAAAATTTTGACTCATTGGGAGTGAACTTGTCAAACATAGACAGTTGTTTGGACAGTAATTATAGCAGCTACATTCGTGAGATGTCCAAACCTGAAACCCCCATTTTCAACCAAAGATGGGATGATTTAAGTGGCTATGTTATTAAGAGCACTGAAAATAGTGAGCTAGAGACAGCAGACCTGAAAGCCTTGAAGCAAGCCTATCAAACAATGTATCCTTGGCTGAAGGAAAAGCCAAATGTAAAATACCCAGTTTCTTCCAAGAAGTGCAGAGACTTGCATCTCGGTGATGAAGTTTTTGGGATAGAAGGCTCTCGACATACACGTTCTTGTTTGATCATAGCAAATTGGTCTGACGGCGATGGGGGGATAGTCAAAGACACAACACAGAATAACTGTCCGGGGATCATTGAAAATTTTGTGAAGCACAACATTATTGTTGATGGAAATATTATGGTCCATGTGTTTGCCAAGGTGAGGTGGTACCACTCACTCCCAATAGCATATAGGGATTTTTGTGGTAAACCAGCGGAAGCTTGGTCTAGAGAACTGTTCAGTAGATTTGGAGCTGCCTCTTACATGCCTGTTCAGCGCATTTATTGCAAGTTTGCACTTGCATATGGGAAAATCCACAGTCGAGAGGTCATGTTTGTTTGCCCTTTGAACAAAGGAGTAAACATTTAAATTTGGTAAAGGTACACTAAATATCGACATGTATAGTTGACAATTTCGGACCCAGAGGAAGTTCAAACATATACGTGTATTTCTTTCCTCAGACCTAAACTTGATTAATTTTCTTTGCTACTCTGTTAACACTACTGCATTGTTCATAGGTATGTTTCTACTGGAACCAATAACCCCACCATTATTTTATCTAGTCATGGATGGGTGTTTCACCCTGTACCTGACCAGGTACAATGTACTCCCTAACCTTGTCTTCCTGTTATCTAGTCATGGATGGGTGTTTCGGCCTGTTCCTGGCTAGTTACAGTGTACTTGTTAACCTTGTCTTTGTGTTATCTAGTCATGGAGGGATGTTTCGCCCTGTGCCTGGCTAGGTACAGTGTACTCCCTAACCTTTGTCTTTGTGTTATCTAGTCATGGAGGGGTGTTTCGCCCTGTACCTGGGTAGTTACAGTGTACTTGTTAACCTTGTCTTTGTGTTATCTAGTCATGGAGGGGTGTTTCGCTCTGTGCATGGCTAGGTACAGTGTACTCCCTAACCTTGTCTTTGTGTTATCTAGTCATGGATGGGTGTTTCGCCCTGTGCCTGGCTAGTTACATTGTACTCAATAACCTTGCCTTTGTGTTATCTAGTCATGGAGGGGTGTTTCGCCCTGTGCCTGGCTGGGTCCAGTGTAATCCCTAACCTTGTCTTCATGTTATCGAGTCACGGATGGGTGTTTCGCCCTGTGCCTGGCTAGTTACAGTGTACTCGAGGTACAGTGTACTCCCTAACCTCGTCTTTGTGTTATCTAGTCATGGATGGGTGTTTCGCCCTGTGCCTGGCTAGGTACAGTGTACTCCCTAACCTTGTCTTTGTGTTATCTAGTCATGGAGGGGTGTTTCACCCTGTGCCTGGCTGGGTACAGTGTACTACCTAACCTTGTCTTCATGTTATCGAGTCATGGATGGGAGGTTCGCCCTGTGCCTGGCTAGTTACAGTGTACTCGAGGTACAGTGTACTCCCTAACCTCGTCTTTGTGTTATCTAGTCATGGATGGGTGTTTCGCCCTGTGCCTGGCTAGTTACAGTGTAGTCCCTAACCTTGTCTGCATGTTATCTAGTCATGGATGGGTGTCTCGCCCTGTGCCTGGCTGGTTACATTGTACTCCTTAACCTTGCCTTTGTGTTATCTAGTCACGGAGGGGTGTTTCGCCCTCTGCCTGGCTGGGTACAGTGTACTCCCTAGCCTTGTCTTCATGTTATCGAGTCACGGATGGGTGTTTCGCCCTGTGCCTGGCTAGTTACAGTGTACTTGTTAACCTTCTTTTTGTGTTATCTAGTCATGGAGGGATGTTTCGCCCTGTGCCTGGCTAGGTACAGTGTACTCCCTAACCTTGTCTTTGTGTTTTCTAGTCATGGAGGGGTATTTCGGCCTGTGCCTGGGTAGTTACAGTGTACTTGTTAACCTTGTCGTTGTGTTATCTAGTCATGGAGGGTTGTTGCGCCCTGTGCCTGGCTAGGTACAGTGTACTCCCTAACCTTGTCTTTGTGTTATCTAGTCATGGAGGGGTGTTTCGCCCTGTGCCTGGCTAGGTACAGTGTACTCCCTAACCGTGCCTTTGTGTTATCTAGTCATGGATGGGTGTTTCACCCTGTGCCTGGCTGGGTACAGTGTACTTCCTATCCTTGTCTTCATGTTATCGAGTCACGGATGGGTGTTTCGCCCTGTGCCTGCCTAGTTACAGTGTACTCGAGGTACAGTGTACTCCCTAACCTCGTCTTTGTGTTATCCAGTCATGGATGGGTGTTTCGCCCTGTGCCTGGCTGGGTCCAGTGTAATCCCTAACCTTGTCTTCATGTTATCGAGTCACGGATGGGTGTTTCGCCTGTGCCTGGCTAGTTACAGTGTACTCGAGGTACAGTGTACTCCCTAACCTCGTCTTTGTGTTATCTAGTCATGGATGGGTGTTTCGCCCTGTGCCTGGCTAGGTACAGTGTACTCCCTAACCTTGTCTTTGTGTTATCTAGTCATGGAGGGGTGTTTCACCCTGTGCCTGGCTGGGTACGGTGTACTACCTAACCTTGTCTTCATGTTATCGAGTCATGGATGGGAGGTTCGCCCTGTGCCTGGCTAGTTACAGTGTACTCGAGGTACAGTGTACTCCCTAACCTCGTCTTTGTGTTATCTAGTCATGGATGGGTGTTTCGCCCTGTGCCTGGCTAGTTACAGTGTAGTCCCTAACCTTGTCTGCATGTTATCTAGTCATGGATGGGTGTCTCGCCCTGTGCCTGGCTGGTTACATTGTACTCCTTAACCTTGCCTTTGTGTTATCTAGTCACGGAGGGGTGTTTCGCCCTCTGCCTGGCTGGGTACAGTGTACTCCCTAGCCTTGTCTTCATGTTATCGAGTCACGGATGGGTGTTTCGCCCTGTGCCTGGCTAGTTACAGTGTACTTGTTAACCTTCTTTTTGTGTTATCTAGTCATGGAGGGATGTTTCGCCCTGTGCCTGGCTAGGTACAGTGTACTCCCTAACCTTGTCTTTGTGTTTTCTAGTCATGGAGGGGTATTTCGGCCTGTGCCTGGGTAGTTACAGTGTACTTGTTAACCTTGTCGTTGTGTTATCTAGTCATGGAGGGTTGTTTCGCCCTGTGCCTGGCTAGGTACAGTGTACTCCCTAACCTTGTCTTTGTGTTATCTAGTCATGGAGGGGTGTTTCGCCCTGTGCCTGGCTAGGTACAGTGTACTCCCTAACCGTGCCTTTGTGTTATCTAGTCATGGATGGGTGTTTCACCCTGTGCCTGGCTGGGTACAGTGTACTTCCTATCCTTGTCTTCATGTTATCGAGTCACGGATGGGTGTTTCGCCCTGTGCCTGCCTAGTTACAGTGTACTCGAGGTACAGTGTACTCCCTAACCTCGTCTTTGTGTTATCCAGTCATGGATGGGTGTTTCGCCCTGTGCCTGGCTGGGTCCAGTGTAATCCCTAACCTTGTCTTCATGTTATCGAGTCACGGATGGGTGTTTCGCCTGTGCCTGGCTAGTTACAGTGTACTCGAGGTACAGTGTACTCCCTAACCTCGTCTTTGTGTTATCTAGTCATGGATGGGTGTTTCGCCCTGTGCCTGGCTAGGTACAGTGTACTCCCTAACCTTGTCTTTGTGTTATCTAGTCATGGAGGGGTGTTTCACCCTGTGCCTGGCTGGGTACAGTGTACTACCTAACCTTGTCTTCATGTTATCGAGTCATGGATGGGAGGTTCGCCCTGTGCCTGGCTAGTTACAGTGTACTCGAGGTACAGTGTACTCCCTAACCTCGTCTTTGTGTTATCTAGTCATGGATGGGTGTTTCGCCCTGTGCCTGGCTAGTTACAGTGTACTTGTTAACCTTCTTTTTGTGTTATCTAGTCATGGAGGGATGTTTCGCCCTGTGCCTGGCTAGGTACAGTGTACTCCCTAACCTTGTCTTTGTGTTTTCTAGTCATGGAGGGGTATTTCGGCCTGTGCCTGGGTAGTTACAGTGTACTTGTTAACCTTGTCGTTGTGTTATCTAGTCATGGAGGGTTGTTTCGCCCTGTGCCTGGCTAGGTACAGTGTACTCCCTAACCTTGTCTTTGTGTTATCTAGTCATGGAGGGGTGTTTCGCCCTGTGCCTGGCTAGGTACAGTGTACTCCCTAACCGTGCCTTTGTGTTATCTAGTCATGGATGGGTGTTTCACCCTGTGCCTGGCTGGGTACAGTGTACTTCCTATCCTTGACTTCATGTTATCAAGTCATGGATGGTGTTTCAGTGTACTTGTTAACCTTGTCTTTGTGTTATCTAGTCACGGAGGGATGTTTCGCCCTGTGCCTGACTGGGTACAGTGTACTCCCTAACCATGTCTTTGTGTTATCTAGTCATTGATGCGTGTTTCGCCCTGTGCCTGGCTAGTTACAGTGTACTCGAGGTACAGTGTACTCCCTAACCTTGTCTTTGTGTTATCTAATCATGGATGGGTGTTTCGCCCTGTGCCTGGCTAGTTACCGTGTACTACCTAACCTTGTCTGCATGTTATCTAGTCATGGAGGGATGTTCGCTCTATGCCTGGCTGGGTACAGTGTACTACCTAACCTTGTCTTCATGTTATCGAGTCATGGGTGGGTGTTTCGCCCTGTGGCTAGCTAGTTACAGTGTACTCGAGGTACAGTGTACTCCCTAACCTTGTTTTTGTGTTATCTAGTCATGGATGGGTGTTTCGCCCTGTGCCTGGCTAGTTACCGTGTACTCCCTAACCTTGTCTGCTTGTTATCTAGTCATGGATGGGTGTTTCGGCCTGTGCCTGGCTAGTTACATTGTACTCCTTAACCTTGCCTTTGTGTTATCTAGTCATGGAGGGGTGTTTCGCCCTGTGCCTGGCTGGGTACAGTGTACTCCCTAACCTTGTCTTCATGTTATCGAGTCATGGATGGGTGTTTCGCCCTGTGCCTGTCTAGTTACAGTGTACTCCCTAACCTTGTCTGCATGTTATCTAGTCATGGACGGGTGTTTCGCCCTGTGCCTGGCTAGTTACAGTGTACTCGAGGTACAGTGTACTCCCTAACCTTGTCTTTGTGTTATCTAGTCATGGATGGGTGTTTCGCCCTGTGCCTGTCTAGTTACAGTGTACTCCCTAACCTTGTCTGCGTGTTATCTAGTCATGGATGGGTGTTTCGCCCTGTGCCTGGCTAGGTACAGTGTACTCCCTAACTCCTGTCAAAGATAGCCTTTTCAAATATAGTGTCATATGGAGTTTTGTTTACAGAAGGTGGTAAAAGAACTCCAAAGTATTTGCATACACATCTGTGACAGGTATCCCATATTGTCCAAGTGATAGATTTACATGTAGAATGGCCACATTGGCCCAGCTTGCATTTCACATTGATATGTATATATCGTATTTTAACTCTTTAATTTAGCTTTGATTATTTAGTATCTTCCATGGTTTTACATGTATAATAATTAATAAGTTAGTTTAAATTCTAAAGATTATTACATGTTACAAGCCTTTTTTCTGACTGGGTACCCTCTCTTTGTCTTTTGTCTGATCCAGTCAATTTTTTTTCTTCTTTTATGCTTCACCTTCTTTTCTAACATTCATGACTGAGTAGGGAATTTCTTATTTCATTGTTAGGTTGGTCTGACATGTCCAAGCTTGCCAAATAGTCAAGTTCAAATTCAATGAATTATGAATTCCTATTTCATATTTCAGGTGGCACATCTGGCTAAATGTGTACATTACAACTCTTAAAATTCATCATTCAGCCTTTGTGTTATCTAGTCATGGATGGGTGTTTCGCCCTGTGCTTGGCTAGTTACCGTGTACTCCCTAACCTTGTCTGCATGTTATCTAGTCATGGATGGGTGTTTCGCCCTGTGCCTGGCTAGTTACATTGTACTCCTTAACCTTGCCTTTGTGTTATCTAGTCATGGAGGGGTGTTTCGCCCTGTGCCTGGCTGGGTACAGTGTACTCCCTAACCTTGTCTTCATGTTATCGAGTCATGGATGGGTGTTTCGCCCTGTGCCTGGCTAGTTACAGTGTACTTGTTAACCTTGTCTTTGTGTTATCTAGTCATGGAGGGATGTTTCGCCCTGTGCCTGGCTGGGCACAGTGTACTCCCTAACCTTGTCTTCATGTTATCTAGTCATGGATGGGTGTTTCGCCCTGTGCCTGTCTAGTTACAGTGTACTCCCTAACCATGTCTGCATGTTATCTAATCAAGGATGGGTGTTTCGCCCTGTGCCTGGCTAGGTACAGTGTACTCCCTAACTCCTGTCAAAGATAGCCTTTTCAAATATAGTGTCATATGGAGTTTTGTTTACAGAAGGTGGTAAAAGAACTCCAAAGTATTTGCATACACATCTGTGACAGGTATCCCATATTGTCCAAGTGATAGATTTACATGTAGAATGGCCACATTGGCTCAGCTTGTATTTCACATTGATATGTATATATCATATTTTAACTCTTTAATTTAGCTTTGATTATTTAGTATCTTCCATGGTTTTACATGTATAATAATTAATATGTCAGTTTAAATTCTAAAGATTATTACATGTTACAAGCCTTTTTTCTCTTTGTCTTTTGTCTGATCCAGTCAATTTTTTTCTTCTTGTATGCTTCACCTTCTTTTCTAACATTCATGACTGAGTAGGGAATTTCTTATTTCATTGTTAGGTTGGTCCGACATGTCCAAGCTTGCCAAATAGTCAAGTTCAAATTCAATGAATTATGAATTCCTATTTCATATTTCAGGGGGCACATCTGGCTAAATGTGTACATTACAACTCTTAAAATTCATCATTCAGCCAATTACAACTCATTTCAAGACTCTGGGGGTATTTTGCACAAAACACCAAGCACTATAATTGGCTAGACATACATGACTGTCATAAATTAGTCCAGCCTAAAAGAGTTATCGTCCATGGGACATATATCAAGTGTATCCAATTCCTTTCCACAGTTCTGCTTAGGATTGTCATATGAATAAATTGAATTAGTCTACTAACATGAATGAATGACTGTTCCTATATAGTCTATATCTTATGACATTTCTGGGTCTTGGTTTGGTTGAGATTGTTCTATGAGGTAGAAAGCCATCAATAAAGAAGTGTTATTTATGTCAATTTCTGATAGCCCATCAGATATCCTATGAGAAACAGATCAGATATTTTTTGGTGAAACAGTGCTTAGGGTTTAAAAATGAGCGATCACTCCCAGTCACTCTCCTTAATTCAAATTCAGGAGAGTGAAAAACAGCTCTTCCTGTCCATGTTAATTATGCATTGCATAGTATGAAATCAGTCTACTCGGCCTAGAAAATACTCTTCAAATTATTTTTAGGGGAGTGAATTTTAACTCATCTGCTTTTTCCAAATCCGAATTGCTGTGATTTGAAAAAAACGTGCATGCTCCTCAGCTCTGATGGACAGGTACGAAGTGTAAAAGTGTGCTTGTGACTGGAGATGAAATACGTTCCCCAAGATATTGAACCTCTCTGTTGTACCATAAACAAGTTTATGGGATACAACACACCTACAGACACTGGTGCACAGCATGTGGGCCACCATGAGCTTCGGGTTATGATCTCTCCTGTTAAAAACATGGAGCAAGTTTTTCAACTGACGATGACTGGTATATTTTTTACCTGAGGTTGCCAGGGTTATCATAAATGTAATCTTGTTGGTCCTTTCTTGGAATTTTGGGAATATTTTATCCATATCATATTTACACCAGTTATCAGCAGTTCAAAAACCTGCTTCATTAATCATAGGAGAGAGATCAAAAGAACAACCGGCAGTTCACAGTGGCCCGCGTGCTATACACCAGTGTCGACACCGGGAAAGACAACATTGTCCAGGGATGAACTATAGTGGGAAGCTGCCATTGGAGAAAGATGGTGTGCTGATGATGAAGGTGAAACATGTGACCACTATATAGTTTGAAATATTGTCAGGAATTTCTGCATTTTTGCGTTTAAAATTCTGGCTAGAGAATTGCAACATCATGAAGCTGACAAAATTATTAGCTGTTTATTCATATAAATTTTGCTTGCACGGTTCTAATAATGCATGCTATGAGGCATTGTATGGGTTTAAAATCAATCACATTATTGATTGAATTTTATGGGGATATATATTCTGACTCGATTCCAAATGTCCATGTCAGTAAAATTTGCAACATGCAGTTCTTGATATCTAAGCCTTAATAAATGCAACTTTCTGAAATAAAATTTCCTGATTTAATAGTCAATTGGTATCAGTTACATATATCAAGTTGGGGAACATTTAAATTCCTATTAAACATGATTGAATTTAAAGCTTAAGTTGTCTTCAATTTCTAATTTACATGAGTGTAAATCCCAAATAAATTTGAAGTTGGGACATTTAATTTCCTATTAAACATGATTAAATTTATAGTTTAAGTTGAGGTCTCAAATTCCTAATTTACATGTGTGTAAATTTCAACTAAATTCCCAATGTCAAATTTAATAATATTCAAATTCTAATTAAACTCGATTAAATATGGAGTTTAAGTTTAGCCATAAAATTTGAAATTTAAGAAGGTGTAAATCTCAATTAAATTTGCAACATCAAATTTAATGGCATTTACTGTCTGAATAAATCAGATTAAATTTCTATTTTCATGCAGTGGTACGTCCGTGTATGTCCGTGTACGGTACGTCCGTGTATGCCCGTGGATATCTATTTGAATTTTCCCCAAGCGATAACTTCCAAACGCTTTGTTGGATTCTTCCGAAATTCGGCAAACGCGTTCCTTGCGACAAGAGGGCGGCTGCTACTGCATTTCAGCAACATCTGTCCGTTCCATTTCAAGGATGTCGGGATAACGCCCCCAAATGCTTTATCGGATTCCTTTGAAATTTGTCATATACATTCCTTGTGACAAGACGCCAGTTGGTATTGCATTTCAGCAAAGTCTGCTTGAAGGTGGCGCCACTGAGTCGAAATGGGTCTTGCTTCTTTGTGTCCGTGGATGTCCGTGGACGTCCGTTTAAATTTTTCGCAAGCGATAACGCATTCCTTGCGACAAGATACCGGCTGCTGTTGTATTTTAGCAGCATCTGCCTGAAGGTGTCGCCACTGGGTCTCGCTTCTTCATGTCCGTTCCTGTCCGTGGATGTGGTTTCAAATTCTTTGCAATCGATAGCTTCCAAACGCTGTGCTGGATTCTCACGAAATTCAGCATACGCATTCCTTGTGACAAGACGCCGGTTGCTACTGCTTTTCAGCAACATCCGCGTGAAGGTGGCGCCACTGAGTTTCGCTTCTTCGTGTCCGTTCCAGTTCATGGATGTCAGGATAACTTCTAAATGCTTTGTCGGATTCCTCTGAAATTTGACATTTTCAATTCTTGTGACCAGACGTGGGTTAGTATTGTGTTTCAGCAAGATCCACCTGAAGGGGCGCCACTAACTCTTGTTCCAATCTTCTGTGCATGTCTGTGGTTGTCCATTCAAGTCCTTCACAAGTAATAACTTCCAAAAGCTTTGTCAAATTTCTTCGATATTTGGTATATAGGCCTACATTCCTTGTGACAAGATGTTGATTGGTATTGCGTTTCAGAAAGATCTGCCTGTAGGTGGCGCCACTAGGGCTCTTTTTGTTCTTTTGTGCTGCAAGCGATAACTTTGAAACGCTTGAAATGTCGCTTGGAATTGAGTTTCGCCCACTTGCACATGCAGGTGACCCCATCTGGTGGCAACTTCTAAATTTGGTTCCGGGCAATAACTTGAGAACTGCTCATCGACTTCTTCACAACTTAGGCATGCATACATTGTACCTTGCCATGAGATGTTGCTTTGTATTTAGTCAATAACTTGAGAACGGCATGCTCATCGGATTCTTCTCAAATTTAGCATGCATGTACCATCTGGAGTATCAGATCCTGTACAGTCAACTTTGTGCATAGCAACGTAAGGTCTGTTATGCAATGTGCCTGTTTTAATTCAAACGTCTCTGCTCAGTTGTGGAAAGACGGAAACGGAGAGAAGAACGTCAGTATCATGACAATGCATTGCCACCCGATCATAACAAGCAGTATTTGCATGTGCAGCATGCCAAATGATCATCGCATCTGCCTCCACGTGTGTTGAGAGCAAAGGAGAGATATCCTTCCCCTTTGAAGAGAAGGCTTTGTCAATCTGACCAAACTCATGCACCACTCAATAAAAGCTCTCTGTTGTTTCGTAAGTGTAGGGAGATCGGTTGCATCATGGGTAACTCTTTTAAGCTGGGCCTTTACTCTCAGTACATCATCGAGATCTCGTTTCATGCGAGAGGGACCAGCATCTTGGCTACGTACTTGTTGTCATCTGCATCTATCACTAAGACAAACATTATCATAGGCAATTTGTGCCCTTTCATTGTTTGTGATATCACCGCGGGACCATCATCGACCCCACCCCCCCCCCCCTCCCCCCGAATTTTTGACGGTGATGTTTTTCGGATTCCCCGACTCAAGTTCTACCATAATCCGGTTGTTTACCAAACAAATCGTTGGTGGATGTGGCCTGGACACGCACTTCCGTAACCACGCATCCTCATTGTGAGTAAAATTACGGCTTCGGAAAATTGCAAGTTACTGTGGTCCCATTCAACTCACTATGTTTACGGTTCTTATCTACTTAAGCATGGGACAGA
>JAVTVY010041033.1:0-18792 GCA_036873755.1 Hanleya hanleyi | reverse complement strand
AAGATGTAGAATTGTTTTCCTCGAAATTACTGCATCAAATTAAATTCAGTGACAGTAAACCTCATTACCTTAAAAAAAAAATCACCCCCCCCCCACCACTCGCTCCCCATCCCATATTTATTACAAGGCAAGCTACATGTATGTACCTGTATCACTTGAAGAATTGTAGGACCAATGCGACTCCATTAACTTCAGGCACCATAGTACTTCTGCCTCAAGTATTTGAGTAGTTGTGACGAAACCTCGGATTGTTTCACCCCTTGTCGATGCAGGTTGGCCCAAGGCTAAGGCTGGAGTTGTACTGCGTGCTGTTGCAGTGCACGTAGCAAGAGTGCCGGCCGCCGAAGTAGTTTCTCCAGAATTACCACTCACACGAAAGAAATTAGTAATCGTTAAGTTCTCCCGGTTGTCCTTCTGTTTTCTCATCATTCTCACGTTGTGTTTTGACGATTTTGCATGACTTCTTATTGCGCCTTCTCCCATGTTGGAGAGGTCAATGTGTGTTTTACATGCTGTACATTTTGCAGAATGATCGTCAAAACGCGCCAACCACCCGTCGTACAGCTCATTCTCTAGCCAGATATCGTTGAACCGGCACTTTCCCGGCATAGCCTAAAGCTTTGTTAGTTTAGCCTGGTTTTTTTTTCACTTGCACGCTTCGATGAATAAACAAAATGGCGACCGTTTCACTACAGAAGACGTCAAGAGTTATCGTTCTTGAATACGGTAATTTCGGGAACCTCGAAATAATCGTCAATGATCCACATGGCAAAAGGTTTCCGATATTCTGCCGCGGTTTTCGTATAACGTAAACACCGTATGAAATTACCAAAGAATTCTAGATTTACCCCAAGTTCTTTTCGACCACGATTTTCGTTTGACAAGTTTAGAAATTGAAATTCAAACAAATACATGATGGACATTATATTGACAGCAAGAAATACAAAATTTCATGACTTTCCCTGACCCAAGCTTAATATTCTTTATTTCCCTGACTTTCCAGGACCTGGAATAGGCAACATTTTTTTACATGATATTCCAGAAATTCCATGACCCGTACGAACTCTGCGCTGTGATATCAACGGAGAAGGCTATCTAATGTTCCCGTTAACAAAGAAAACTGTGCAAACTGTATACAGCGATATAATTAGCGGTAACGAAAGTGAAATTAGAAGTCGGGAATTCCCCACAAGGTCTGCTCTGTGACAACGGTTGGAGTTATCATTCCTAAACTGTACAATGGTGTGAGTTGTCTTTGACTGGATAGTGCAGATGGCGCTGCGGGAAAGTGTGAGATTTCATACGGGCAACTAGACGTTACCTGTACGTGGCCTGATGTGTATAAAAGACGGAGATCAGGCATGAAAATCACTTCGGATCTGAACTGCAACCAGGTAACAGCTACTCTTCTATTGGGCTAATAGACTCAGTGCTTCGGATTTGAAAAATCCAGAAGAGCTAAAAATCGCTCTTCTAATTTTGTCAAGAAGAGCGATCACTCCTCTAAAAAAAACCCAACTTTTAGAAGAGCTATTTACGAGAATGGGGATGTAACTAGTAATTTCCATTTTATGATTCTTCTTGCAAGAAAAGTATTAGTATTATTTTCAAACTTCTTAACATTATGAAATGCGACATCAATATTATCTGACAATCATGTATGAAATGTTGATAATAAACGTAAGCAAAACCAGTTACCCCTGATGTGTTTCATTGTTATCCCTTTATTTCTTTCTGTGCCTTTCCACTGACGATCTTTGAGAATTTTGTTTGAGCCAAACTTCTGTTACGGTACCATGCCGTTTTCGGCCGTATACGATAGAACACCACCAGTGTTCCGCCTTTTAAATGTTTCTAATCTAACTGTTGGTGGAAGTTTTGTAGCCATTTCGCTTATTCGACGCCACAATCGATCAAACAAATCCCAAAATCAGACGAGCGGGCCAACAATATGTCCGTCGACACATCCACACACAGCTGTATCCGCCGCTGTGATTGGTCAGTATTTACACACAGCTGTAGAAATTTAACCAATTATAAGCGAGGACGTTTCGGTCCTCGGTTAAATCCGAACCAAGTTTAACTCCTTTGCCAGAAGAGCTTGCACACTTCCGGATTTTCGTGATCGAAACGTCTTGCGTTTTCATGGAAAGTTATTAGAGGTAAATAAAGATTATTCCATACGATAAATTCAAGAAGCGCGAAAAAAAGAGCCTCTAAATTTTGATTCAGGCGCATGATTGAGCGCTAGCGCGCTCGCGCTTCTTAAATCCGAAGCACTGTCACTGTATTGCATGCGGGGATGTGTAATCGATGGACGGTGCCTGTATGAAGAATGGGAACATAGGAAGTCCAGTGTCTGTTGTATTAGTGGAGGGTATCGAGCAGCAGTGTGGTCGGCGAATGCTGGGATGCGTTGGGGCGACCGGTAATATTCCAAGGGATATGGAATTGGGCTGCTGATACATGGGAGCTCCGAGCACTATACCGCACTGGCGATACCTAGGATCCAACTGTACCTACCTGATTGGAGTTCGAAGGAAGAAGTCACTCTCACAAGCCAGCTTATGTGTTGGGGGCCCTGAAGTGTTCACGGTGGAGAGGCATAACGCTGTCTGAGAGCGTTCTCGCCGTGAAACGGGTGACAGAAAACTGGTACCAACCTGTGAGAGGAAGCATGGCGATTTGATGTGATCTGAGACGTTGAAGGAAGTCTATCGGAAGAAGGTCTGTTTTATCGGTCGTCGTGAGTACCTCAGTCTGGGCCGTTTACGGTGCCTACGAGCACGCCACCGAAGCAGCATCTCAAAACTGTTACAGACAGATTCGCTGCCAGAGACGTTATATTAGACCACATCATCTAGCCGGATACATCCTGAGGAGAGGATCCTCGCAAGCCAGACTACGCCTGGATAGAAGTCAGCCGAGATCACGGTTATTAGACGAACCTAGGGTGAGATAGTAATCACACGGAAGAAGTGGCATTGCCGATACGTACAAACCAGGTGAAGACAGACGTATCCACGGTGGGAAGACGAACCGACCTGTAGAAGGGAATAGGTACCTACAAGGTCAACAGACGTATCCACGGCGGGAAGACGAGTCTATCTCTAGGAAAATACGTACCTGCGAGGGGAAGACGGGCATATCCACGGTGAGAAGACAGGACACATTCAGGGGACTTTCTGGGGGAAGATATACTTACCTTGGAGGGAAGACGACACAGAAGCATCCTCGCAAGACAGATTACAACTGTGGAAGAACGGACATATCCACGGTGGGAAGACGAACCTCCCTGTAGAGGGGATTTCTCACAAGTAGAAGCAGACGTATCGACGGTGGGAAGACGGAGCAGTCTCTGGGACCATACGTACCTGTAAGGGGAAGACGGTCATTCCACGGTGGGAAGACGGAGCAATCTCTGGGACCATACGTACCTGTAAGGGGAAGACGTTCATATCCACGGTGGGAAGCCACAACGTTTTCCGGGGACGATATACCTACCTTACAGAGAAGAGAGTCGATATATCCATAGCCAGGCCTCGCTCCAAAAACCGGGAGAAGGAAGGACGTCGAGCCGCTATCCTTGGCCTCGCTCCAACGACATTCCATACCAAGAGAGGGATCAGCAGCCAGGCCGCCCCTACGATCACCTACCGTGTGGAAAGGGCCAGCAGCCAGGCCGCCCTTTACACGGCGCGTGTATTTAATAACTGTACATATTTACATCTTTACTCTCGATCATCCTGTATATTTGACTGAATATTATTGCATATTATTTGACTCTATATCAGCCTTGGTTGTCTCTACACTCTCGAGACTCCTACTTTCTCGATCCAGACAAGGTGACAGGTCGAAGTGAATCTCTAGTTGGCAAGACTAGTGCCGGCAGGGACAGCGGCCTGACAGCTTGTACGCTACCATATAACGAGACCTAGCTCAGCTGCGTCCCATTCATTGACCGGCCCGGCACACGTTACACTTGTTTAATACTTTGGCAATCCGAAATTGACAATAAATCAGAGTGTATCATGTCCAGTAGTTCAATCATGAACGTCGCTCGCATGGGCTTACTCCGTTCAACTCGGCCCATTAGCGAACAACGGTGCATACAATGTATTTCCCACATATTTTATGGGGGCGCTGTGGACTCGATTTTCTCGGAGTTCGTCCGGCTTTTAGCTCTGCTGTGGCTAGATAAACATCTTACAAATATTCTACGACATTAACTTCAGACAAATCTTACCTTAGACGACCAACATCAGTGAAATCCAAACGATGACAGACTGCGCGTGCGGTTAAGGTTCGAAAATTACGCACGGATACAGGTTTTCAAAAAGTGGTATCGTGCACGGAAATGGACTGAATTGAATCCGCCCAAAAGAATTAGATTCCAGCGGACAAGAAACCGCGATGGAAATATAGATAGAAATATATATTCTCTTCCCACTCTCTCACCAAAAAAAGTAGTGGCGTTTAATGAGCAAACGCTGCATTGACAGATTTAACAATATTATATCATTTAAACATTTATTCACATACTGAACTGTACACAGCTTTTTGGAATCAAAGCAAGTGATATTTTATGTGATCTCAATTCGTAGAATTTGCTTTTATTTCCATCGCGGTTTCTTGTTCCTGGAATGCATGCTTTTGAGCGGATTCAAATTCAGTCCGTGCACGATACCACTTTTTGAAAACATGTAACCGAGTGTAAATTTGGAACGTTTTTCACGCGCGCAGTCTACCGTCGTTTGGATTTCACTGATGTTGGTCGTCTAAGGTAAGATTTGTCTTTATTTCGCAAAGATTTTCTGAAGTTAATGTCGTAGAATATTTGTAAGATGTTTATCTAGCCACAGCAGAGCTAAAAGCCGGACGAACTCCGAGAAAATCGAGTCCACAGCGCCCCCATAAAATATGTGGGGAATCTGCACCGTTGTTCGCTAATGGGATGAGTTGAACGGAGTAAGCTCATGCGAGCGACGTTCATGATTGAACTACATGTCCAGATGTGTAAAATGAAGATGGTCCCTCAACTAAATTATCTCCCCTCGATCCTCATCACTGTAGGTGTCGAAGCAATGAGACGACGAGAGCAGAATCTGCACGAACGAAAGCTACCATTTCAATTTTTCCGGCATGTTGATGTGTGCTGTTTTTGGCAGTTACGAAGGCAAAGCTTCCAAATTTTCAAATTGTTTTACTCTGACTTGAATCAAGGTACAGCCATTTAACCTGAGCACATGACTCGTGTCGGTCTTATTTGTCAGGTGAGCTGAAAAGATTTTTTTAATTTGAAAAATTTATCCCAGACGTTGGAAAGGCTGCTTCTGTTTCTGGGTAGGCGTTTTCTAATGTGCATCTTTGAACTTTTTGATGAGGTGAGAGGAAATTGAACGCGAGAAGTCGTTCCAGGAGAGAAATGTTCTGATAACAGCCAGTTCTCTATTGAATGTTTAGTGTCACCATGTATTTAACACTGAACCACATGTTACAGGTTACCATGGGTTACCCATTTTCTAATCATGGTAAACATTACCGAAAAAACTGCAACAGGTTTTCTGAGAAAATATTGCGCAATGAATGAAGTCAAATCATGTGAAATTCGGGGTATTCCACCACCATCCACACTTCGTGACGAGTTCGTCAGTCAGTCATCTAAGAACACAGAAGACGGTACGAAATTGTTATTTAGGGCCTCACCTACCATCAAAAGAGATTCGGAGGCAGTTAGTATCTTCTTCTCAACCCATCTTCCTGTCTCCAAAACAGACCGCCTGATCCCAATGACTGTTTTCTTTCGGAAAAGCTCGGTCTCATCCGGATAATTAACATCGGACACTCTAAGCCGGAACTATTTTGTGACACCGAGAACTATTTATCAGCAACACGAGTACATGCTTTTCCGATCCTGCTTTTTGACCGTCTTAAAATGTCAAAAGATAGGTCTAATTATCTTTTCTAAAAAAAAAAAGATGTATTCCTGTGTCAAAAGATAATCCATCTCCGATTGTGAGTAGTCACAATTTACTGCATGGTCACCAAGTTTATTCGTGCGCGATTGTAGTCTGAAATCTCTCGTGAAATAACGATAAGACTCGAGAGACGAACTTTTCGCGGCAGTTTCGAGAAATTAGTGGAATTTTGGCGGAAGTTTCGAAGATTAATTTGGGTAATTTTGATGTTTTATGCTGTTATTTTCATTCCATTCAACAGCTCTATGGTTTTGCAGATAGATATACTTTTTCGTATGAAACATGAAACAACAGTAGGCCTATGAAGCTGTGTCAAAGAAACGTACCCACAACAACAACATCGACAACAACAACAACAACATTTTGTTTTGAATGAAACTGGAACAGAAACCGGGACGGCGTATTCGACTGAAATTTTTTTAATTCGACTGAAAAAACGGAAACTCGGTAGGTTATTTGTTGATAGCTCGCTTAAGACTTCTTCGATTCTAACAATGTAAAGTTTCCGGAGTAGCTGAAGAGATTGTCTTTTCAAAAATATATAGTTTGGTGACATAATTTTTTTTATTTTTGAGATTCGCCTCTTTCTCAAGTGTCGATCACATGACCTGCTGGGTGAGTTCCGGTCGTTTGGCGTCGTAAGATTTGCATGGAGCACGCTAGTTTTTCGTTGACAGCGTCTGTTTCATATGAGTGAAAATTATACAAGTTGTCTTGCTTGAAAGCTAATGCATTTCTGAAATATTATCTACCAGAATCAAACTGCAAAACTTTGTTTTAAAAAAATTCCCATTGACTTCAATGTTATTTTCGCGACCGTCAAATCTCCCGCAGGTTACGTCCCATATGCCGTCGGCCGGAACTCACCCAAAAATGTACCACGTGACTGCACTTGTGCAACTCCCGAATAGATATCAACTGAAAAAATCGTGTCGACTTCGCTGAAATTTTTTCTGGACCGACCGACCGACATGCGGTTTTTCTTGTCCGGAAAATTATTGCGTGAACTGACTGAAATACTTTTACGTTTCCGGAATGCTCTACTTTTTTACGAATAAAATGATATAAAATATATGTATGTACCTTCTACCGTTTTCCGTAAAAGGGTTCGCTGAAAAAAACCGATTGAAAATCACAACATTTTCAGCTGAATCTGCCGTAAAACGGATTAGTGAACCAAGTTAAAAACTCGGATTTGGAGAGGGACTTCAGAAGATTCCGAAAATCCGGAATAAGGATCGCGGGTAAGTTTATTGGAAGATTGGTTATGTCGGTAGGTCATAAGTGTCGAATTAAATTTTAAAAGCATAGTTTGCACAAAAAATATCCTATTTTTCAAATAATGGAATGTTTGTCATATAATAACGTAATGTGAATGGAAATAGTGAAAATATTGAATTGATCATTAATTTTAAATACATATATTTTTATAAATCGAAATGAAAACTGACCAGGAATATACATATGTTGTTCTCAGTAATTTGTGTTCTTATTAATATAAATTTACTAATTGATAATACATTTAATTTATAAAATGAAGTAAAAACAATTTTGACAAGTAAAAAAAATGATTTTGGAACACTGTTCACACACTAATTGGTCCTTTGTTCCAGAAATCCCCAAAAAACAACAAAAGAGTAACATAAAAGAAATAATGTCTGTCTACTGAGTATGTCTGTCACAAAACCAATCAGTAGAATTGTCATTTGGCTGAGCACAAGTTTTGGATTAATATATCAATTAGTGTGTGAACAGTGTTCCAAAATCATTTTTTTTACTTGTCAAAATTGTTTTTACTTCATTTTATAAATTAAATGTATTATCAATTAGTAAATTTCCTGCGCTGTTAAACTTACCTTCACATACTTTTTGCTATCGTGTTCTTACGCGATTGCCTAATTGTAATATATTACCACAGAATAAAAATAGTCCCTGTACTGCCCCAATGCCCATGCGCGAGTACCCAGATCCCACGTGACCGACCACGTCACTTCCTTCTTCCCATTGCAACTCGTAGTGGAGGAGTCGTTGTTCTTTGTGTCTTGGAAAAAAGTTAAACTTCTACATTGGATTACCTCGGATTACCTACGTCTTTACCTGGATATTTACCTTGGCTGTTTACCTGGGATATTTACCTGTTGTATACGTGGGATTTACTGTGATTCTGTGTGATTACTGGCCTGGATTTCGTCAACGCATCAGGGAGTATCAAAGAGAGAATCAAATAAAAACCAACATGGCGTCCGTTTTCTGTATTGTTGGTGAGAAGTCCAAACCGACTACAGATCCCCATTCCGCCTGTCCTCCGTGCCGGGGGGTTTGGTGCGACCAGTACGCAAAGTATGATGAATGTGAAACGTGGCCCGACAATATATTTCAGGAGTATCTTGTCGGCTCATATGCTGGTGAAATTATGCCGCCGCCCGGCTTTACCGGGGCCGAGAATTTGGTCGTATCCCCGCCTCAGTCTTTCGGGAATGGGTCGGAGATACAAGGCTCGGTAGTAATGTCCGTTGCGAATTCCATTTCGGCTCTTTCGGCTCGCGTTAATTCTCCGGAGGTTGTTAATGTATCTCCACCACCCACTAATTCCGATATTGTTACGGCCGGGTTGGGGGAACAAGATGGCGGTCGTCATGTCAACAATCAGACGACCTTCACCTTGACGGCCACCTTGGACCCTTCAACCACGACGTCAATTCCGACATCGGGCTCTCAATACGGAATGGTAAGTTCGGAGTTTGTGAGGATTATCGTAGACCCGCACGGTCTGCGTCTATCCCAGCCTCTGTGGATAGATATATGCATTCGAATTACCCTACTGTATCTTGTTACATGCCGGTAGTTTCGTCAAGTATTGGTACTGCAGCATTGGCGCAACCTACCTTTACTTGTGCATCTACTGATATTCTATATCAATCTGCATCTATCCCAGCCACTGTGGATAGATGCATGCAAAGTATTGGTACTGCAGCATTGGCGCAACCTACCATTACTTATGCACCATCTGATATACAATATCAACCTACGTCACGTCCGATTTTATCGGACACTCGTATGCAACCAACAACATCATACCATACGGGATCTTCACACCCTCAGGTATCATTGTTGTATTAGTAATGGTACTGCATCATCTGCGCAACCTACCTTTACTTATGCATCGACTGATATACAATATCAATCTACGACGTACGTCACGTCCGATTTTATCGGACACTCATATGCAACCAAAAACATCATACCATACGGGATCTTCATACCCTCAGGTATCATTGTTGTATTAGTAACGGTACTGCCGCATCTACTACAGCGCAACCTACCTTTACTTATGCATCGTGCAATCATTAACGTCATACCTTCCAATATCTACATACTTTGCGGTATTGTCGTTTTGTAATGGTACTTAAGCTTCTGTGCTAGCGCAAGCTACCTTTACTATTGCACCTACACGTAATAACACCACTCGGTCGTTATTACTCCAGGTTCCGGTTTTCAGCCCTCACAATTCAGAAAGGTCACCTCGGCAATAATAAATATTCCATGTAAATATTATATTAATAAGAACACAAATTACTGAGAACAACATATGTATATTCCTGGTCAGTTTTCATTTCGATTTATAAAAATATATGTATTTAAAATTAATGATCAATTCAATATTTTCACTATTTCCATTCACATTACGTTATTATATGACAAACATTCCATTATTTGAAAAATAGGATATTTTTTGTGCAAACTATGCTTTTAAAATTTAATTCGACACTTATGACCTACCGACATAACCAATCTTCCAATAAACTTACCCGCGATCCTTATTCCGGATTTTCGGAATCTTCTGAAGTCCCTCTCCAAATCCGAGTTTTTAACTCGGTTCACTAATCCGTTTTACGGCAGATTCAGCTGAAAATGTTGTGATTTTCAATCGGTTTTTTTCAGCGAACCCTTTTACGGAAAACGGTAGAAGGTACATGCATATATTTTATATCATTTTATTCGTATAAAAGTAGAGCATTCCGGAAACCTAAAAGTATTTCAGTCAGTTCACGCAATAATTTTCCGGACAAGAAAAACCGCATGTCGGTCGGTCCAGAAAAAATTTCAGCGAAGTCGACACGATTTTTTCAGTTGATATCTATCTCAAAAATAAAAATAAAAATTTCATCAAACTATATATTTTTGAAAAGAGAGTCTCTTCAGCTACTCCGGAAACTTTACATTGTCAGAATCGAACCAGTATTAAGCGAGCTATCAACAAATAACCTACCGAGTTTCCGTTTTTTCAGTCGAATTCAAATAATTTCAGTCGATTATCTGATCCCCAGAAACCTATGGCTATGCGACAATTATTTTAGTGTGAAGGGCTAAGACTTCAGATCATTGTCAAATCTAGCACTCGAATCCAACTAATTGATTCACAGTTTCAATAGAGATACGGTTAGGATTGAGAAGTTGAATTTTTTTTTTGGTCGTAACAAATAAATAAGGTACTCACGTAAGCAGGGAAGCCAGGAGAACATGATAACATTTACCATTCAAGTGTACAACAAGCCAAATGATCACAACTAGTAAAAGAGGTTCCACATTCTCAGAGCTTGAAACGTGAAATCGCCATCAAAAGCGTAAAGCGGAAGTTACGTGTTCAAAGAGAACTTCAAAGCAAGAGAAATAACTGATACCTGTTCAGGTGAGAACAAGTGGAGGGTCGTGTAGCTGACGTAAGTAAATTATATTCTGTGTGTTGACTCAGCGTACTGTATAACACAGGCGAGTCCCACTCGTCGAGCGCCTTACTGTTTTCTTTCGCGGGAAAGTGGAAGAGCAGGTCTATAACATGTTTCAAGGATTACAGACGATTTACAGGGTTTTAGAAAGAAAGATTTGTACAGTTGTTCATTGATTTAATATCAGTCCTTATGATATTGCTCAATTCAGCGCGCTCGAAAGCCCTTTGACGAAAAATGTGATTGCGTTTCCTTTGCGTTTCGGTTCGAGGCTAATGGTGCCAGATTTTTCAGCTCATTCCATTCATTTGTGTTGTTCGGAGACCTCGTGGACCGGTGCACCTGGTCAAACAGGTTTTGTCAAAGGTCAGATCATTGGTCATCGGATCGCTGACGTAACACTTCCTGATTTATTAGGAAGTGCAATTTATTAGGCTGCGCAAGAATCGGCGCCCAGACACAGCTTCACAATCCTAATACGGTACTCTAGTAAGCCTTATCGGAGACGGAGTGTCAAGTGCACATGTGATATCCGGGTCTTAGGAAAGAAAAACAAAGCCACGTGGTCAAACTTTTATAAATGACAACATAGCAGACTAGCGCTGTTTTCTGCTGTTTCTGATTTTTTTTCTCGGCAAAGTGGGGTTTTTTGGTGACAGCAAATAAATACAGGTATTCGCATGTAGAGGGAAGCCCAAAAAACAAGGCAGCTAGGGCATTAAATTCACCCGTAGAAAATGCCAAACGATCGCAAACATTCTAAGAGGTTCAACATGCACTGTGATTTGCCTGTCGAACTCCGTTTCGATTGCGTAGCGAAGTCGGCTGTGGAAAACATAGCTTTGAAAAAGAGAGAAACAACTCTGGTCACCTGCTACGGGCTTGAGATCGAATCTTGTACAGATCAAATCTCGTACACGTTGCACGTGCGCGCGTTCAGAGGACGTGGTGACTTTCTATGTGGATTGCTTATGTGCGGAGGTGAAGTTAATTTGTCTGTCAAAATTTCTACTTCTTGGTATAATTGGAAGTATTTTATGTTTTTTAATTGTTTTCAGAGGCATACTTACTTCTGGTTTCCATCACGCGGGAAGTCCATTTTTTCGCCAACCAATATAGGTAACATGATTGATGACCATCATGTTCATTCCACGAAAGCCAGACGACAATCCCATTTCGACAGCTGTGTTTGTCATGTGACACAGGTCGGAGTCATTGCTTTTGTTCGACCGCCCCTCCCTATCTCCGAATGAATGTTTACAGTGAAATGGCGGCAAACTCACATTTCCAGTAAATCAGTGTCATCTTCCAGTAAATTTTTCGTCATGAAATAGCATACAAATATACCAATCCATATATTTTTGAAACAAGTATTTCTTCAGGATTCCAAATATATTATTAAAATTTAAATCGGATAATTAGTGGACACGCTATCAGCTACTGACGGTCGAAGAGTTATACTTCCGTGACTGCCGAAGATTTTCCGGAGGTAAATCTCGTTTTTCGTCCAACTAACAACAGTCGCTGTTCAGTCTTTCATTGTGAACAGGTCAAATTGATAAATTGTCCAATTAGTAAATATTATTTCTTCTAAAACTACTCAAATAATTTTTTTTAAGTGCACGAACGATGATATTTACAACAATTCAGCATAAAATTGCGACTTTCGTCTGCTGTACGAGAATTGCTCTCTCCCGTGGGTTAGAGGTACCTAAAAAGTCTAGTTAATAACTGCTCCCGCACGTGCAGGGAAAGGTCACGTAACCCGCAAAACTCCTCACGGGGAAGGGTCTTGATCTAAGCACTAACCAGGTCAGTTTTTGTGTCTCAAGAAATTACTTTTATATGAAATTGAAATAAACCGTGAAAAGTGTACGAGATCTGATCCCGAAGACGTAGGCTAAAATTAATCAGAGGGTCCGCTTGAGTAAAGAGTGAATTCAATCAAGTATGCATTTTGCGGGTCCCTCGACGCGGGAACACACTCAGCGACCAGAAAAGGTGGCACAAGTTTACAGCCTTGCCAGTCCGAATAACCGGTCTTTTTTCCTTATGTGTGACTAAACGGGTGCATCAAACCCCTTTGAAGCAAAAAATCATGTAGTTGGAGGGCTTTTCTAACTCCTAAAATCTTCCACTGTCGGCCCATGCTTCCATGCTTCTGCAGGCTTGGGGAACCACCTCATGGGTTTGTTTATCTTTCTTCAATTCCAGAATGCACCACGGCCAGCAACCCTCCGATAAGGCTTATTGAAGAATTATCATATTAGACATTAACTCAGAAACTCTAGCTGTGGTGAATAGGTGAATAGACATATACAGGGATGTTTTATAAACATAGAGGGCACTGCGGTGCGCCATGCTCAAGGGGGGGGGGGGATAGCTGCATGACCTTCCGCATCCTCCCCACAGCACATGCTCCATTTCGCAGGCTCATTTGTAAACTCTGCCTCCAACAGCGGAAGTTGACCTTCACATCGTTGCTATGGCGTATAGGGGAAAACCCACGTACGAACGGTCCAGTTTGAATCCGGCCGAACAACTCCTTCAGTGTTGCACATGAGCGAACTACTTTTCCATGCTCTAGGTACAAGTGGAGAGTGGTGAACCAGTACAGTTGGAGAGCCTGGAGTGACCAATGGATTCTTCTGGATGGTGCCTGACTGGTTTCGATCTGGTGTGGATCTCATCAGAGGCTTGCAGATGGTGACTGCTTTCCGCTTTATATACCTGCGGGCAGTTGACCGGTGTTGTCAAGTGTGACCGGTATGGTGACCGGTGAAAACAAAAGTTGGCAAGCTGTTGGCCTGTGTTGTTAGGTGGTTGACATGTTGACCGGCAGATTGGCTTCTGGGTCGGCATGTTGACCGGTAGGGGTTGCTGGGGGCCGATGTTTTTTGTTTAATTCTCGAACCACTTCCAGTGAGGAAAGTACCCATAATGGTTTACAGAATCTGGACCGGTTTGTGAAGCAGAGTTTCTTTCAACAGAAAATAAAGAAACAACTACATATTTTATTAAATGAAAGAAAATCTTTAATATGAAAACAGTAAATAAAACAGTAAAATACCACACAAAGTAACTGACTAGTTAAACTGATCACTACTAGTAAGTAGAGCTGGACAGGTAGATCCTACACCGAAGCTCTCAAGTTTTGAAAGCTCCAATCAGTGCCAATTGTGTGAGATTTGTCAAAAATGTTAATTTTTTTCTGTGGTTATAATTAACTGGTACCCAGTTTACGCCACTTTTTGACAAAATGAATGCATGATTCTAAGATTGATAGGTCTGCATTACACGAGAAAATCAGTTATTTAAGAAGTGTTGATCTGACAACAAGGGTATATTATTCATAGTTAAAAGTTATGAACTGAGCCCTTTTGGTGCCAATTTACTGGAGTTTGTTCCACTGACAAAATAAAAAAAAATACTGTAGTTCTGCTTATGTATTGTGTAGGAAAGTGAAATAAGTTGTTGACCTGTCAAAAATTATAAATCTCATGCATAATGTAACTTTAATATCTGTTTTGTGTCTTTTCCACCGAAATTCATATTCTACTCATCAACACATGTTCACCCAAACAGTAGAAAGCCATCTTCAATCTACACTACAGGAATTCTGGGTATTCGACAGAATTTTTCTATATCATATCAGGGATATCTTGGCTTTCACTTTGATCACCCATCAGTGGAACTCACTCAGACTGGCACCAGACAGGATTAGTCCGCCTGGTGAATGATCATGGATACCTCTGATATGCAGTCATATGATTAAAAAAAAATATATAAAAAAAATTATGAAATACCAATAATTCAATGCAGATTGTGGATGGCTCCCTTCTGTTTGGATGAACATGTGTTGATGAGTAGAAAATGAATTTCGACAGGTCAACAACATATTTCACTTTCCTACAAAATACATTAGCGTAACTACAGTAAATTTTTTATTTTGTCAGTGGAACAAACTCCTGTAAATTGGCGCGAAAGTGCTCAGTTCAAAACTCCAGTTATTTATTCTTGAAAAAAAATAAATATATATGTAAACACTTTCAACTATGAATAATATACCCACCAGGCCAATTAGCCGGAATCACCCCAATTTCCTACGCTGTAAAACTTACCTTCACATACCTTATTGCTATCGTGTTCCTACGCGATTGCCCCATTGTAAAACCTTACCACAGAACCAAAAGAAATAGTCCCTGTAATGCCCCAATGCCCATGCGCAAGTACCCAGAATCCTCTCTGTCTGACCACGTCACTTCCTTCTTTCCTCTACAATCGTAGCGGTCAGACGTAGTTCCATTGTGCTCCCGTAAAAGTTTCAATATCTACATCTGTAATACCACGATATTCCTCACTCGTAACCTTGGATTACCTACGGAGATTTCCTGGGATATTACCTTGAGAGAGAAGAAGGAATATTACCAAATTCCTTGGATTCGAGACCTACCTGGACTTCAAACATCGTCAGGAAGTATTGTCGAATCGTAATAAAGATGGCATCCGTGTTTTGTGTTGTATGTGGACGATCCAAACCCACGACGGATCCGCATTCAGCTTGTCCGCCGTGTAGAGGGATCTGGTGTGATCAGTATGCCAAGTGTGCAGAATGCGAGCTATGGGCCGACGATGTATTTCAACGATATCTTGTCGGTTCATATGCCAGTGAAGTTTTGCCCCCGCCCGGCTTCGATTGTGCCGAGAGCTTGGTCGGCTGTCCGTCTCGCTCACCTGTGAACGAGCCGGACGAGTCTGCCTCTCTTGATATGTCCGTTATGCAGGATATGAGTGTAACCCCATCTAGTAATTTGCCGAATGTAGTCAGTATTTCTCCTCCATGTGCAAATTCTGTTTCAGGGGCCAAGATGGCGAACAAAGATGGCGGACGTCCCGTAGGTAAGTTACTGCACGGGACGTCCTTGACCTTGACGGCCAACTTTGATCCGACATCTATGACGTCACTTCCGACTGAGGGTCCCCTGTTTCGGATTGTCAATCCGGAGACTGTGACTTCCGTGGTCAAGGACTCTTCCGGAGAATCTGTCTTCATCTCGGCGCAGCTCATCTACGTCTATACCAACTACGGAGATGTCAGCTGTTCCAGCGTCCGTAATATCACCTCGCCCAGTGCAGTCTACGGTGATTATTACACCCGTTTCCGGTTTTCCTGCGTCGGGTCATTCCCTACTGAATGTTCCCAGGCTGTCCAGGGCACCTTTACAGCAGCCTTTGTCAGCTCCCCCGCAGCTTGCTCAACCGGACCAGCGTCAACGTGTGCCTGTGTCCAGTTATGACTTCCGGCCAACGGTAGCTCCGAGTTTCTCGGATGCTTATATGCAACCATTGACTTCATACCTTCCGGTATCGTCTTACCTTCCGGTATCATCGTATCACATCGGAACTTCCGCTCCTGTTTCTGCGCATGCTCCGATGTCGGCTACTTCATCCTACTATAGGACTGCCTCTGCGTATGATGTTCCTGCCTATCCATCTGGTTATGGGGTTCCGGGTCATTCATCGATGTATGACACGAGAGTGACGTCATCGATGAACAGACTTCCGGTTACGTCATCGATGTATAGCAGATCGGCTCCCTATGCTGCACCGCCGTACTCTCCGCTTCCTGTACGCAGTGTAGTGTATAGGCCTACTTCATACCCTTCTGTGGCTTCTGTAGTCCGACCTATTGATGTACCACGTCGTGTGTTTCCTACTGCACGTATTCCTACACATCCGACTTCCGGTACATCGGGTGCTCACTTCCGTTCTCCCTCTCCTAGGCCTGTCAGATATGCTATGCCATATCGTGCACCTATACCGAGACGACAAGTGAGGGTTGCTCACCCACATTTGCCTAGATACCCAGCTAGGCCGGCGATGTCCCAGTATGCGGCTGCTTCCGGTTCTGCCTTACTTCCCCCTTCTGCCTTACTTCCCCCTTCTGATAGGCAGTGTCCTCCAGCAACATCTATTCCTGCCAGCCTCTTCGATAGGTTTAATAGATTGTCTGCTGACTTCGCAGCCCTACAGCGTGACATGTTGATGCCTCCTCCACCATCTCCTACACCACTTCCGGTGCCCGAGTGGGCTGGCTATCAACCTCGCCCCGTATCATCAAGGAGGCCGACTTCCGGTTCCCATCCTCCGCTACCACTTGATCTCTCGCAGGCTAGTAGACCTACACCTCCCTCGTTTGTGCCCAGGTTTACCCCTGTGAATCCCGGGACAGTGAATAACGCTGAGACGGAAGCGGAAGAACGGACTTCCTTGTTCGATGCTGATCCGGACCTCGCTGCGTCCAGTTACTCTGATACACTGGCTCGCCTTTATGAGTTGTTTCCGGATATGACTCCTCCGCCAATTGTAGAATCCAGAAGGGTTACTGCGATGTCTGATCTCCGACAAGAGCCGTCACATCGCACGTCACTTCCGCCTTCTAGAGCTGTTTTTGAATGTGCTGAACGCATGCGGGACGCCTTCTCACTTCCTAAGACCCAAGATGAGAGGCAACGACAACAGGAGTCTAGATCTCTTTTTAAGAAATCTACTGGTGTCTTCCTGCTGGAGCGACCCGTGTTCCGGTCGTATTCAGTACACGGCTCACCTTGGCATGATCGAGCAGCAGTCCAGGAACCGGAACTCGATCAGTTTCTTGGAGTCTCTCCGCCGAAGAAAGACATTCCTCTTTCTGTTCGTCAGATGTGTCTACTGGAGGACACTTCTAGACAGGAGGTAGCGATTACATCCCATCTCGATTGGTTTCTTTACGCCATTCGCACGATTCTTAATCGCATACCCCAAACGTCACCTTCCGGTTACGTATCTGTCCCGGTGGATGACGTCAACCTGATGAAGGACTTCCTGACGGCAGCTGCGCGTGCAGACGCGGACTTGATGGCATCCTCAGTCTTCATGTCCGCTATGTTTGTACACTTAAGACGTCTTGCACTGTTTTCGGCCCTGCCTACGTATACCCCGGCCAGTGTGAGATCGACCTTAAGGGAGCAGTCCCCCGCCTCAGGACTTCTGTTTGCCGGTGCACTACCTGAGCTGCAGAATGAAATGTCCGCTGCCAGGACCACACATTCTTACTTTGGACCGCAACAGAGGAAGCGATCGGCCCCCGAGGCCTCGACGTCGTCTTCCTCGGCCCCGAAGAAAGCTTCATCTTCAAGTTCTTCTTCCGGGGCTGGTGCCAAGAAGGATGTACCTTCCTCTTCGAAATCCGGCGGAGGTTCGAAGGGAGGGGGGAGCGGCCACTCTAAACGTGGTGGCGGAAAAGGGAAGTCCGCCAAAGCTTCCAAGAAATGAGGACACGGGCCATGCAGATGTGCTTTCTGCATGGCGAGACCGCACGTTGCCGCCGTTCCCAATTCCACCAGATCCGGCGCTTCCGGTAGGCGGGAGACTTGTAAGGTTTTGGAGGAATTGGGAGGCAATCCAGGCGGATTCGTGGGTGTTGAACACCCTACGTCATGGGTATCGGCTGGAGTTCGCCACAACTCTCCCGTTGACTACGTCACCCAGGGCGTCTCGAATTCCAGTGCGTCGGGAGCACCTGATGGAGATTCAGAGGTCCGTGGACAAGTTGGTAGTGAAGGGTGCAGCTATAGAACTCCCGCCAAACGATCTGTCCCCGGGCTTTTATTCTCCGGTGTTCCTGGTCCCCAAGAAGAACACCACCGAAATGCGTATGGTTATAAACCTGCGTCGGTTGAACAAGGACTTCTTGGCCCCGCCTCCTCATTTCCGGATGGAGTCGTTCCGGTCTATTCGTTCGGCTCTGTTACAAGGGGATTGGATGACGTCTCTCGACCTCCAAGATGCATATCTGCATGTTCCGATCTACAGGGCTCATCACAAGTATCTGCGCTTCCTGGTTGGCAACCGGAAGTTCCAGTTATGCGTGCTCCCTTTCGGACTATCCACATCCCCTTGGGTCTTCACCAGAATTTTCAACCCGGTGGCGTCATTCCTGCACACGAGAGGTCTCAAGTACCACTTCTACCTCGACGATTCCCTACTACGGAATCAGTGCAGGGAGGAACTCCGCAAGGACACCAATTTCGTTTGGGAGATCCTTG
>JAVTVY010041032.1:0-18138 GCA_036873755.1 Hanleya hanleyi | reverse complement strand
CTTGGTAGCAGCATTGAAATGCTCAGTTTATCGCAGTGTTTTTCAAAGTATCTAAAGTGAAAACAAGTTTTATTCCGGAAGGCGCGCGTCATTCTGAACATTGCGCCTCAAGATGTCCGCGCTAATACCTACAATAAAAATGCGAACTGAATACAAATCATCACATGGATCATTTTGTGTTCTTCTGATGTTTTTAGAAATATGCAGTCAGTATATTGGCCTGTGTGATCTGTTTGCTTCTTGTCAGTACGTCGGCATCGTTTTCCATCACACCAATGTTGAGCATAATTAAGACATAATACCCGTTGACGAACTGGACGCTTGTGCTTATTTACACTTCATTTGCAAGTTATTCCCAGTGATAGAACCGACCGCTGACAACGTAAATTTGTCTCTCGTGTGGTAGTAATTGGTGTCCACAAAAGCTGTTAAATATAAATACTGACAATAGTGTCTGGGAATAAATGCAGGGGTGGCGGTCAGTTAGGGTCGTCCGGTGCGAACGACCCCCCCCCCCCCCTTGGCCGCGCCAAAAAAAACAGAAGAAAAAGCAAAAGAAAAAAGAAAAAACAAAAACAAAAACAGAGAAAACAAAAACAAAATAAAAAAAGCATAAAAACATAAAATAAAAAAAACATAAAAATTTCAGATAGAGTGCCAAGACGTGTAGTGGTATGTAAAAGGCCCATTTTGTTTATGTCAAACCAGGAAGTCAAATGGAGTCCGGCATATTCTTCAATATCGATGCGGGTTTATGCGAAACAAATGTGAAAATAGAACCATAAATCTATATACATTGTGTTCAGATTTGTTTCCGAGAAAACGGGTAAAACGCATCTCCGGCAACCGGATTCCCTGGAGCTTCCGGGGCCAAGGCGGCCCCTGGACCCTCGCCTGTCAGGCTGTGACGATCGCTCATTTTAGCTTTGTGTAAATGAATCGCTATCATATTGGTTCTAATGTTCCATCATGTAAAGGTCATCGGTTTTTTATGTGTTCTTTTTATGTGATAAATATAACTAAACAGTCAAATGGATTCAGGCATGAAGTATGATTTTTTCAATATCGATGAGTGCTTATAAATGCGAAACATACGTGAAAATAGAACCATAAATCTGCATACATTACGTTCGAATTTATTTCTGAGAAAACTCTTAGAACGCGTCTCTGGAGATCTGGAACTTCGGAGCTTCCGGGGCCTAAACGGCTCGTGGACCCTCGCCTGTTGGGCTGTGAAGATTTCCTTGTTTTATCTGTGTGTGAATGAATCGTATCTGTAGGCATATTGGTTTCCCTCCCAAGAACTATAAATCATCGTTTTGTATGTTTTAAATATAACTAGAACGTCAAATGGATGAAGGCATGAGGTGCGATGTTTTCAATATCGATGCATGCTTATAATTGCGAGAAAAAAATCGTGAAAATAGAATCATAAATGTGCATGCAGTATGATCAGTTTTATTTCCGGAAAAACGTTCAGAACGCATCTCCGGCTATCTAGGACCCCGGAGCTTCCGGGGCCTAGGCGGCCCCTGGACCTCCGCCATGGGTTAGCCTACGAGGTATATAGGCCCAAAGCGTTATTATTGTGTTTTCAACATGACAAAGAGAATAAAATATAATACTGATATTTGACAAATGACGTGTTAGTTTAATTGTTGGACATCGCTCAGAATGCATCTCAGGCCATCTAAGGTCTCAGAGCTGTATAATATAACCCTTAATCTGCATACATTATGTTCAGATTTAATTCCGGGAAAACGCTTAGAACGCATCTCCGGCGATCTAGGCGGCCCCTGGACCCTCGCCTAAAGTGCTATGATAATCGACCCCCCTTTGAAAAATCCTAGCGACGCCCATGAAATGTACCAGGTTCAAGGAATGACGTGCTATAAATTAACGCATATCAAAGTCCTCAGTCTGCGCTTTCTGAGTGTCAAATAAATGAAAGTAAAATGTCGACGACCAGAATTTTTTTTATCTTGAACAGATGGAAATGAAATGTCGCGCAGTGTCACAGGGAACTTTTTTAGAAGACCTCTCATTCAATATACCGTTTATTTTTCACTTGCAATTTTGTACATATAGATAATCCGAAGTCCTAATCCTTGGAAAGACGAGATCCATTTTGAAGTGAGCTCTTGTCATAACGCCTTGTCTTGAGCAATGGACTGTAATGGTGACATTTGCTGACAAACTCCGCGGCAGCTGATCTCCACTATTCTATACCTTTGCAATTGAAGCGTCGCACACGGTCCATTATACTAACAAGAACATCTCGGAGGAACCTTAGATTTGAATCAGAAGAGAAGCAATAAGCCATATAAAATAGTAATTTAATTAAGCCGGACAAGCAAAGCTGTTAGCTAGATAAGGTATATATCATGACCCCAGGTAAGATTAGAATATGGAGAACGATAAATCAGATATAATTTTTGAGTGCTGAACAAACTCCTAAAGTTGATAGATATAAGATTTTCTCTAGTTCAAAATCCAGGTGCACCAAAACCAAGATGGCGGCTCACTGACGATCGCTAAATTCTAGCAGGGCCAATATAATTTTAAAAATCAATATATCGACAACTACTATACTCTGAAACTTTATACTTCAGGACAATATAATATAATATGTGTACTTTCATATCCTGACGGGATTTTACACAAGAAAAATTATTTCAAGTATAAACTTACAATTGAATACAGGAGGGGTCCGCCAAAAACCTTCCACTTCAATAGAATTATACCGACAGAAGCAGACGATAAAAACGTAAACAAATAGGATTGTGAAATGCGGGAATACAGGAGGGTCCAGAGGATGGCATTTGTTTACACTGTCAGATCTGTATTCCTCACGTAAAAAGTCATTTATATAAAGTCAGTTCTGATTTGTCATCATTGAATGAACAGCTATCTATTTTTGTCACAATATCCCCTCCTAATTTTATTCGTCCCCGAACAAAGAATTAACCCTAAACTGGCATTTACAAAAATAACGCAACCATTATTTCAACATTCAACAGTTTATAACTTGAACAAAGTACATTTGTTTTGGTATTTTTCTTATCGGTTTTTGTTTCTAACAGCTCAAACAAAGTTCAACGTTCATCCTTTCTTCAGGTGAAATGTTTTTCAATTAACAATTAAACAATAAACGCGAACAGTAGGGGAAAATGTGTCCGTTTCCCTTAATTCAATTTAAATTATTCAAACAGTCAAGATTGATGTTGACAGTGTGTACACAATGGACAGCCTGCACTTGTTCGGCTCCCGACAACTTCCTTGGAAATCTTTTTCCCACTAGGTAGTATTGTAGTAATTAAGGTGTGGAGATGTTCCCACTGTCCATACTCTTCCCTTGGGGTGATAACTGTGGGTATGGAGTTCCCTACTTCCTTCTCTTGCACTGAATCTTCAAATACCTATGTAGGCATGGTAGGCTCGGTGGGTTGTGACACAAGAATTGCAGGTTGGGACTCTCCAACGGGAATCGCAGTGCTGTCTGGCCAGGTGCTAGGGGAATTGGAGACAGGGGTTGGTTTGGTTGAAGGATGTGTCACTGTGGCAGAAACAGGGTGAATTTGTTCAAGAGTTGGTGGAAGGTACGGAGACTCAGGGTCATAGTGTGGTGAAGTGACGACTGGTTTGTATGGGTATACTGGTGTTAGTGGTCCTGTGTAGCTTAGATACTTCCCTGAGGGTGTGACTGATTCGACAGGCTTAGTGGCAAGGACATTGGTCACAGTTGTTGCAGTAGAGCTGCTAGGCTTCAGGAAACTCTTGATTGGTCGTGGTACCCTTGCTGTGGTTTTATCAGTTGGTGCAATCTTGAAGATCGGGGTACACCGAATTGTAGCGGGAGCTCCCATCGCATCAGTGGTAGGTATGATGACATAATCCATTAGCGGTGTTCCAGGACTCCTCGCCGCTTCTGGACTCGGAACCACCTCAATTACTGCTGGCGGTGGAGGTGCTGTCATTTTCGCCACCTTCGGAGGAGCAGACTTCCCCTTAGGCTTTGTCTCCTTCCTTTTAATTTCCCTAGATTTAGTTGATCCACGGGCTGTTCTCACCCAAGGTGCTGCTGGGCACTGGCACAGATGGACTTATAAACGACCTGGCTCACCGAGTTTCTCATTGCAGAATATACAAGGGAAGTCTCCAGGTTGATGTTCCTTGGCAATTGTAGGATTTGCTGCTGTTTCTGGAGCTGCCATCACCCAAGGAGCTTCCGCGCAGTGACACAGATGTAGGTTCAAACTGTCCGGATGTTCCAATGACTCATTGCAGAACATACATTTGACGTTATCCTTAGCACCAATCAGTTTACAAATTGATCTGTGTCGACTCAACCCGGCCTGGTGACGATATTGATTACCGCAAGGGCACCTGTATGGCAGTTCTGACATCGTAACCTGGAAATATTGAATAGAGGAACATTTATTAGAACAGCCTGTATTGTCAACAGTCTTGCCCATTTCTGTCCGTTTGTTCTGTCCTGTGTACAGCTGTCATTGTTTTTCCTACTTTCTACTGATTGGCCAACTGCTGTGTTCGGTTCCCTCATATAATTTCAAACGGTCAAAGTGGACAACCTTTGTTTTAGCTTGTGGGTTGAGCTGAACCCGATAAACTGTATCATCCAGCTTACTGAGGACTTGATAAGGACCTTTCCAGTTGCAGGACAACTTAGAGGTAAGATTCTTTTTCCTAGTACTGTCGTAAAGCCATACTAAATCTCCAACTTTATATGGACTTCCATTTTTCCGAGGATCATAATTTCTTTTCTGTCGAATAGTGTTTTTCTTTTGCGTTTCCCTGGCTCTCTCATGGGCAACTTCAATTCGTTCTCGTAGCTGCTCAGCATATTCCGTATCTTCAGGGACAGGCATATCCAAACTTCTTCCAGTTACAAGATCCAGTGGAAGCGGCGTTTCTCTACCCATCATCATCATCATCATCATGGGAGTTTCCTGAGTAACGTCGTGGATTGAAGAACGGTATGCCATAAGGGCAAATGGTAGCTGTTCATCCCAGTCCCTCTGATTTTGCTTTACCATCATTGCAAGACGATCTTCTAATGTTCGGGTAAATCGTTCAACCATCCCATTGGATTGCGGGTGGTAAGGGGTAGTGCGGGTTTGATCTATTTCCAAGAGTCGACAAACTTCTCGAAATACCTTAGATTGGAAATTTGTTCCTTGGTCTGAATGTATTTGTTTAGGAACTCCAAATCTGCAGATGAACTCTTTGACTATTTTGTCAGCTACTATTTCTGCCTCTTGATTTCGGATACCATATGCCTCTGTCCATCTCGTGAAATAGTCGGTAACGACAAGGATATACTTGTTTCCCTTATTAGATTTTGGTAGAGGTCCCATAATGTCCACAGAGATTCTTTCCATAGGAGCTCCAACTTGATACTGTCGCAGGGGTGCTCGTTTCCTTCGTGGAGGTGACTTCCGAGATGCACATGTGTCGCATTGCTTACACCACAGCTCAACGTCTTTCCTCATCCCCTGTCAGTAATATCGATCTGATATTTTGGTGTAGGTTTTATGAATTCCAAGATGTGCAGCAGTCTTTGCTGTATGTAGTTGCTGAAACACTTCCTTGTGGAGATTCTTTGGTAGTACTAATAACCATCGATGTTCTGACCCGTCATTTGATTCCCATTTAAGAGGAAGAACACCTTCAATGAAGCTGAGACGATCCCATTTTCCCCAGTAGGCTTTTGTTATTCTATTCTGAGAAGAGATCTTCTCCCAGTTAGGTTGTTCAGCATGTTGCTTTTTGACATCTATTATCCCCTTTAAATTTTCGTCACATTCTTGTGCTTCTTTCAGTTGTTGATTTGACCAGGGATTGTCATCTGAGGATGCTTGGGGTTCTTTGTCTAGTCGCCGCTTTTGTTGTCTTGTCACAACCTTAACTTGATATTGGCCTTTCGGTGGTTTGAGGTTCCTGCGTCTTTGAAACCCTCGCTCCTTGTAACTCCAACACTTCGGTACCCACATAACCTTGGTTACAGTTGTTCCGATTGGTCCTGTGTGATCTGTTTGGACTGTGACACTCCGCTTTTCCTCAGGTAATAGCACAGGAAGGATGAAACCAGAATCAGGCTCTTCATACCCAAACTTCTCACACCACTTACACGGCATCCTTGACAATGCATCCGCATTACCATGTTGCTTTCCGGGTCGGTGGATGATATCGAAGTCAAAGGTACTCAGCAGACCCAACCATCGTGCCATCTGTTCATCGGGCTCTTTGAAATTTAACAACCATCTGAGAGCACTGTAATCGGTCCGTATGGTGAAGTGTCGACCTATGAGATAATGCCTGAACTGTTTAACAAACGTTACTACTGCTAAGAGTTCCCTTCTTGTAACACAGTAGTTTCTCTCTGCTTTACTAAGGACCCTACTTGCATATGCGATTACCTTCTCGTCACCTCCTTGATTTTGTGACAGAACTGCTCCAATTCCATATCCACTGGCATCTGTATCGAGAATAAAATCACCCTGTGAACTGGGGTACGCTAGGATAGGGCTGTTCATGAGCAGATGTTGCAGTTGCCGGAAAGAAGTTTCGCATTCTTCCGTCCATAGGAATTCCTTGTTGGCTTCTATCAAACGATGCAGGGGTCTTGCAGTTTCCCCAAAATTCTTGACAAATCGGCAATAATATGATGCTAGGCCCAGAAAACTTCTTACATCATGCTCATTAGTCGGTGTTGGCCAGTCCTTAATGACTTTGATCTTTTCCTCATCTGTAGAGATACCTTCAGCTGATACCACGTGTCCTAGGTAGCCCACTTTTTGCTGGAACAAATGGCATTTCTTTGGCAACAGCTTAAGATGTGCTTGTCGTAAACGCTGAAACACTTTCCTGAGGTTAACTATGGCTTCATCCAGTGTTTTCCCAAATATGATGACGTCATCTAAATACACCAGGCAAATGTTCCACTGATATCCGGCCAGTGCCATTTCCATTAACCTCTCGAACGTTGAGGGCGCATTGCATAGGCCAAAGGGCATTACCTTGAATTGCCAAAGTCCACTCCTGGAGGTAAATGCGGATTTCTTCTTTGCATCCTCATCCAAATCCACTTGCCAATATCCGCTAGCCAAATCAAGAGTAGAAAACCATCTGGCTCCATGGAGTGAGTTGAGCGAATCATCTATTCTGGGCAGGGGGTAAGCGTCCTTAACAGTAACATTGTTCAGGCGTCTGTAGTCCACGCAGAATCGAGTACTCCCATCCTTCTTGGTTACCAATACTATTGGGGATGCCCAAGGACTTGTTGATCTCTCGATAATACCCCTGTCAGACATGTCCTTTATCTGTTTGTCTGCCTCGTCTTGTTTCTGTATTGGTAAACGTCTGGGTGCTTGTCGCAATGGTGGGGCATTTCCTGTGTTGATTGAATGTTGCACACCCTCTGCCCTGCCCAAATCTGCGTCATCCTTAGCAAAGATGTCTGAAAATTCCAATAACAGTGCCTTTACCTTGCATTTATCTTTAAGCTCCATCTTCTCCGTACTTCTCTCATATACGGACTTCAAATATTCAGGTAATTCTGATTCTGATTTGCTAAGATTACAGACATATTTGGAGGATGTTTCTCTGACTTCTTCTATGATAGCCTCATCTTCTTGTTCGACTATTCCGGAAGTGGATAGAATTGGACTCATTACTGCAATGGTAGTGTCTTTATATACTACTTCAGAGTCAGTCCCTGCATTTATAACTCTTATTGGATAAAATTCTCTTTCTGTGTTCACAAGAGTCCTACCTATGATCATTTGTGTGTGTTTTTGTTTGTTTGCCAAAGGTTCACATATAGCCCATTTTCCCAAGATTCTCTGACCACACCCAGTGGGCTTACTTGGAATAATCATTTGTTCGCCAGGCGGAATGACTACAGTCTGGGGAACTATTAAACGACAATACCCTGCTTCTTCAGGTTGCCTTGTACACAAAATCTGCAACCCATTACAGGTTATACTTCTCCTCTGTAGATGAATTTCACAATTGAATTCCGTTAAGAAGTCCATGCCGAGGATACCATCGTTCTGGATGTCTGCAACAACCATCTTTAGTTTTGCTGGTTCAGGTAATATCCCTGGATCCAATTCGCACATCCCGATGATACTAAGTGGTTTATGATCTGCAGTAAGCAACTGGACCGCAGTGGGCTTTACGTCTGGTTGATCTTTTAGGGGTAAACGGAAGAGAACTCTTTTTGATAATATTGAAACACAGGCCCCGGTATCAATTAAGAATGAAAAGGTAATGTCCCCTATCTGAACTGGAACATAAAGTCCACTCTCAGTGCTCCTTTCTCCCACCTCCAGCACTTGAACATTAGATCCAATATTCGCTGTCTTTATCAGGTGAGCTGCAGAACAATCACTTATGTGTGGTTCTTCTTTTATCTTTGAGAAGTTTCCATGTCGTTCCAACGACGGTATTTGGGGCTTTTCGGCTCTTACAACCTTCCCTTGCCCCTTGTGGTCGGTTGTTCCCCGTTTTCCGACTGTGCTTTGCCTATGACATCCCTGCTCGGACAAACCCGGTTGTAATGTCCTTTTTCGTGGCACGTGTAACATTCTACGCTGGACAATGGACGTCTTTCTCTTGGGTGTCTGAAGCTATTGGACATGGTTTCACCAGTTGACATCTTCTTCAGCATTTCCTCTATTTCCTGGATTCTTTTCTCCAGCTCCTTTGAAGGGTGTTGAGTCACTTCCCTAACAAATTTCCTTGAGGAATTACCACCTCTCTGTTCTTCTATTTTTCGATAACCCTCAACCTCTAGAGCCAGGGTGACTGCTTGCTGAAGATCTTCAGGAATATTATGGATTAAGAATACTGATCAGCGATACGCATTTGATATTTTTGGAACATCATGATGTCTTGCCGGCATCATTGAAAACTGTTGACCGCTTCTCTCTTGCAGGAAACAAGCCTATGTTGATGTATACGATGATTGTCTTTTTGAATTTGGTGCTAATACTGTTATGTGGAAAATGGAATAGGTCTTTGGATTATGGACGCGGATATTCTCTAATGGACGACGGCTGGATTATGAATGACGGACTAGACGCTTGTAATTGATACACCTGCATTCTCATCTCTGCATCTTCTAGCGCATCTATGAAGTGTGTCTTGGCAAGTCTTTCTAGATGATATGATATGATATTTCCTTGGTTTTGCGTCTCCTTCCCCGAAGCTCTGCGAGGTACAACTCGGCTTGATCACTTGGCCCGAAGCGGGAACTGAGGATTGCTACTAATCTGTTGAAGTCTTGCTGTTCTTCATCTGTTAGGGTACAAGCCAGTTGTCTTGCAGGACCATGCAGGTGAGCGAAGAGATAGTCTGCCTTCTCTTGTTCACTCCATTGATTTATTCTGGCCATGGTTTTGAAGACTTGATAGTATTCCTTCCAGGAAGTTTCCCCGCTGTAATTTTCAAGCTTCATTTGGCGATGACTTTGAGGACGATGCACGTGAGCAGAATCGCCATATCCTCCTGACTCACGTGGAGACGATCTCGGAGAGGGATCTTTATCTTCGTCCTCTTTTTCGAAGTTGAAGGAAACTTCCGGGTCCAGGTCTTCAATTTCTGCACGACGCCTAGCCATGCTCTCTTCTGATTGGCTACAGCTTTTATCCCACCGCTGCCACCAAATTGTAGCGGATTTCTACTAGGGGTAACTCTTACCCTTAATTTCCTAAGTTCACTTTTTCGCTGCCATCATATATTACTTCAAGGTAAGTTATTTTAAGTTTTTAATCTTGTTTGCTTTAAATTAGCCTAAATGTCTGACTTGGTTGATTTTATTATTTTGTTAGACTAACTCTGTTTATTTCTTCTGTCAAGCTTGTCTGTTTACTTCTTCTGTTAATTTAGCCTGTCAACTTCGCTGTTCACCAGGTCTCTAACTTTGTTAACTTTGTCCATTAACTTCATCTGTTTACTTCGTCTGTTAACTACAACTGTTAACTTCTTCTGTTAACTTCCTCTGTTAACTTCGTCTGTTAACTTCTTCTGTTAATTTCATCTGTTCTTGATAACGTTCGAGCTTACTCAATGGAGACGCCGCTACTAGGTAGGTTCGTATTTATTTATCTTAATATATTTCAGCTGTAGCTTGTCAAGTCCGTCTGACTGGTCGTGGTCACATGGTATTTCAAATTCTCAACTTATCTTCAAAAATCATCAATTGTCCAAACAAATTGTTCAAATTCAACATTAACAAGTCTCCAAATTAATTTACAGAATGTACAACATCTTTCTTTATGCCAGTTGTTATCCTGAAGTACCGTATTTCGATTTTCAGCTTCTGTTATAAAAGTTCCTAGGGTACTATTCTTACGGGTACTGTTATGTTGGTATTTGTAAATATGAAAGTTCCTGGGGTAATTTCATATGGGGTAATATTTCCCCACCAAGATAGGCCACACTGAAATGTTCCTAAAGATATATTTTCTTTGAGGGTAATTCCTTGAAGGTAATTTCTTGAGGGTAATTTCTTGAAGGTAAATCCTTGAGGGTAATTTCCTGAAGGTAAATCCTTGAGGGTAACTACTTGAAGGTAAGTACTCTACAAGGTAATTCTTTAATAAATTTATACGTTGGTGGATCTTAATCTTGTGTTCTTTATTTACCATGAATATTCAAAAATCAGCACTCCAACTGTTTGTATGTATTTTGTATTGCTTGGAGATGTTTGCCCTTCGCCTCTCCGAGACCGAATGTCCATTTGTCATTTCTCGATCCTATTTATAGTTTTTGGTTGCTAACCAATTACGTAACGTTACTATGCCTTGAATGAAACGAGTAATTTGATTGGCTGTGGTGAAGGCCGAGTCAAAAATATGACGTCACTAGCAGCAGATTGCAGGACTTTCAACAGGGCGGCGGGAATTTGAACGCTCTTTTCTAAAAGGCATATGTCAGTTTCTATCATCAAAATAGGTATCAATTTGATCAGATAATCTGTGAATCGTATATCACTTTGAAGCATATTTCCTGAGCTTCACGTTGTTATCTCTAATTTAAACTGGAAACGCTCTTTAGCCAAAGAAGGACAGATTATCCAGCCTGAACGTGTGAGCAAATGTGCGCAGAGTGTATGTGGCGAGAACATTGACTTTTGCTACAGTTACGGCAAGAATGATTGCCAAACTACTGAAAGCTAATCATTATCGGACTAAATTGTTTCCAGCAAGGTAAGTCTAAACACTCATAGTTGTAAGATATATAATTTTTGAGTGCTGAACAAACTCCTAAAGTTGATAGATATAAGATTTTCTCTAGTTCAAAATCCAGGTGCTCGCCAAAACCAAGATGGCGGCTCACTGACGATCGCTAAATTCTAGCAGGGCCAATATTATTTTAAAAATCAATATATCGACAACTACTATACTCTGAAACTTTATACTTCAGGACAATATAATATAATATGTGTACTTTCATATCCTGACGGGATTTTACACAAGAAAAATTATTTCAAGTATAAACTTACAATTGAACACAGGAGGGGTCCGCCAAAAACCTTCCACTTCAATAGAATTATACCGACAGAAGCAGACGATAAAAACGTAAACAAATAGGATTGTGAAATGCGGGAATACAGGAGGGTCCAGAGGATGGCATTTGTTTACACTGTCAGATCTGTATTCCTCACGTAAAAAGTCATTTATATAAAGTCAGTTCTGATTTGTCATCATTGAATGAACAGCTATCTATTTTTGTCACACTATATACACTATATATAAAGACCAATTTATCTGGTAAGCAATAATTCTCAATTATTCCTAGATGGTATGGCCCATTCACACATCAGGCTAACTGGAAATTTTGCAAGATTGGAATAAAAATGTCAACCTGAACAGTCACCAGGCTAACTTAGAATCTTACGAAAGCTTTGAGCGCTTCAATATTAATTATCAATTATTCTGGTCGGTTTTAATCATTCCCGAAACGCCAGATCTGAAAATATTCAAACTACCATTTGTGAATTTCTATAAAACATCAGTAATGCAAAGCAAAGGTACACATCAGAATAATTTTACTTCCGCCGTTGCTGTGATAACAACAACCAGCAATAATCTTCAATTGCCCCTACAATGCCTTTTAGGAATCAGGGCTACAAACCGGCCTCGTTTTGATAGGATCATGCGCAATGCTGATGTTTTGATTTCACATCCTGACTTCGCGCTCAGCATTGTTTTGATTTTGCATCCTGACTTCGCGCTCCGCATTGTTTTGATTTCGCATCCTGACTTCGCGCTCTGCATTGTTTAGATTTCGCATCCTGACTTCGCGCTCCGCATTGTTTTGATTTCGCATCCTGACCTCGCGCTTCGTATTGTTTTGATTTCGCATCCTGACTTCGCGCTCCGCATTGTTTTGATTTCGCATCCTGACTTCGCGCTTCGCATCCTGACTTCGCGCTTCGCATCCTGACTTCGCGCTCCGCTTCCAGTCTTTGCATTGTATTGTTTTGATTTCGCATCCTGACTTCGCGCTTCGCATCCTGGCTTCGCCACTTCGCATCCTGGCTTCGCGCTTCGCATTGTTTTGATTTCGCATCCTGACTTCGCGCTACGTGTTTTGATTTCGTATCCTGACTTCGCGCTTCGCATCCTGGCCTCGCGACTTCGCATCCTGCCTTCGCGACTTCGCATCCTGCCTTCGTGTGTCGGTCCAGATTCATAACACAATACAGCGATGTCCCTTCTCGGCCATCATAGTTAAATGTGTTCCTCTATGGGTGCGTGAGTCTGATGTTAAGACTACAGTTGGTGAGGTGTTATAAAGCGTTGTATTATAGATTTTCTTTCCTTGTCTAGCCCCCTCTCCACAAGAAACAGGGAACTGGAAAACTGTTCGCTCGGCCTTTCTTTACTGGGATCGCCGATAACGTTTCTAAACTAAATCAAGTTCAATATCGGGTTCTGTCCCTTTGCATCTCGTCTACCCCTGGTCTTGAGGGACAAGACCACTATTAAAAATAGTCCCCTTCCGTTAACCCTTTAGGCAACCTCTGTCCGAGAAGTGAATTGGTTTGAATATTTTTTCCAGCCTCTGTTGCGAGGAATAATTGAAGGCCAGTGGTAGATGATTGGAGTATGATATGTGTTTGGTTCTGCTGTAAGTTTGATTTTAACTCAAGGCCTAATAAGGAGTTGCTAAGATGGACTATTTGGGTGCCTGTGCACCGCTTTCTGAAAGGAGAGAAAAAAGCCAAAATTAAGACGTCATTTGTACGAGCGCGCATAACTCAAAATTTCGATGGGCGACCCCCGACAAGAAGCCTGTCCGGTTGTAGCACTTGAATAAAAGTACTTCTTGCCGAAATGTGGGAGTCTAGACTTAATTAATGAATCGAGGAGATGCAATTACGTTAACAGTTTTTAACATTGCCGCCAATATAAATTGTAATAGTGGTCCGACCCCTTGAAAATGTGCAAAATAATGGGATTATTTGTATATTGACCATGTAATGAGGAAGATAGATCAGTCTATATGAAATATATCAAGGGCATATTTCATATATTTTATCTGTTGGAAGGAGAGGTAATATTGGAAAATTCTATTCATTCCATGATATTTAGTAGATGCAATTCTATTTCATAGACATAGGATTCATTAAGCCGGTACATAATGCGCAGTGACAAATTGTTCCTATACACCGAATAAAAAAGACATTGGTTTCAAGCGTTTTAAACTGTATATGCATAAATGACGCATATATAACTGTATATTCTTTTTCAATAAAGACACGATAGAAACAGACAGCTATTTAGTCAGTCAATTATGATAACGCTATTACAGGGAACTTACGACTGCAGATATACATAAGACATGACAGGAATTATTACCATTCAAATGTCTTGTAGTGAGAAGTAGAAGGAAATCAATAAAAAAAATGTCAGTTTTTTTAAGAAGCAGTGAAGATATTATATAGGTAGAATTGTTATGTTTTGCTAGACTACGGTATCTGCTGTCGTAATATACTGTTTCTGCTTTATATTTTATTAATCTGTACACTAATAACTAAGGCGATGAGAATAAACCTCTTTCATTCATAATATTCAGTCGACTTAATCTGAGCACAAATTAAGCTCATTACAATAGCAGCATGTGACCTGTCCAGAATACAGATGCTAACAACCACATATTAGATCAATAAACTGTGTCCTGTAAGTACACGCCACAGACCCAGTGGTTACATTCACTAATAGGTTTTCCGCGGGGGGGGGGGGGTCAATCAAAAAGTTAAAGCATTAATCGTATTAATATAGTATTAAACGAACTGGAATAAAGTACATGAAATAAGCATCGGATAGCCTATCGGTTCATTTTGTAACATGTTATAACAGTGAAGCGTTGTGGTTAGGTCTATTTACATCCTCGCATTCTAATACAGAGGTAAATTGGTGTCACTATTTTGTTTTCAGACGTAGTCTGAAGCTTGATTAAATTCGCTGCTGTCGGTGTTTTAAATCCGGCAGTGTCGGCCTACATATTAATACAAAGGCGCTGTTTGTGCTATTCATATTTCATTGATTGTAGATGGCGTACAAGGTCTTGCTTGTTGTAAAACTTTTCTCTGTCCTGTGCTGGCTTTGAAATATGAACAAGGCTGGTCAAACAAACTCCCCATTCAAAGTTTGTCAAATTCTGTGATAATATATCGTATACTGACAGCAAAATACGATTGTAGCGTGAAAGATTTATGGCGTTACATTTCGTAAATTGTGTCTTATTCCGTTTGACTACGAGCCGTTTGAATATCAAGTGTTTTACATCACTGCTGTGTTCAAATGAACAGGCAATAGAAACGACTTGGAAATTCATTGGAATAAAAAATACCGATCAGTGAAAACATGGCATAGACTATCATGATGTCTTACTGTCATTATTCAGGACTGTTAACTGTTTCTCTCTTGCAGTAACCCATCTTTTTATGTGTTTTTCAAAATCCTCACGGTACTCATATGAACAGTCACAATCAAAGCGTGACTGAGATACATCATTCTTTAGATGACGACTTTACAACGAATATTATGGATTAAGAATACTGATCAGCGATACGGATTTGATATTTTTGGAACTTCATGATGTCTTGCCGGCATCATTGAAAACTGTTGACCGCTTCTCTCTTGCAGAAAACAAGCCTATGTTTATCTATACTATGATTGTCTTTTCGAATTTGGTGCTAATGCTGTTATATGGAATATGGAATATGGAGTAGGTCTTTGGATTATGGACGCGGATATTCTCTAATGGACGACGGCTGAATTATGAATGACGGATCAGACGCTTGTAATTTCTTATTCCATGCATTTTTGGAACTGCTGCTAGGTGTCGTATGCAGATCCTTCTGTCTATGTCATGGCCATTTTTTTTGTGGCCGACGACTGAATATTGAATGTCGAATTTGACGCCTAGACTTAACAATTGCCATTCATAGGAAGTGTCAATTATGACCCACTGAATCTATAATGTGCTAGTACGGTGAGTTTTTGACATGAAGGTTTGATAGCTGGATGCTATGAAGTAGGGTCCTTGTTAAAGAATACCATGCAGTGCACAGAATTACCTGCTCGGCCGTAGAGCAGAATGAAAACCGAGAAAACGCATGTCTTTCTGAACGGCAATGGGCCAACTTTCAGTTATATTTTGTTTTCATTCAACAGCCAAACAGTATAATGAGCATGTTTAGTTATAGATATATATAGTCAACCATGTTCAATTTACAGGGAGTTCACATGTTATTATTGAGAACTATTCCGTTCCGGCTAAAAAACCGTGTCTCCATTGTCTGATAACAACTCGATAACGACTCAGTTACTGAGCGAACTTGATTACTGTTTTCCAAGAACTTTAGAAAAACCTATAATCCTGTAACTGAACTAGAAAAGTTTGCCCATATTACATATATACAAATGACAATACAAAATCAAGCCGTGGTCTTTTTGGAAATATGACCAGTTGTCGAGGATCCTTCGTGGCCGCCACGTCGAAGTGAGCTTGCAGGCAATCAAGGGCATTCCACACCTTTCGAGAATCCATAAAATACTTACACATATTCTCGTCTATAAATACATCTAAAACAAGCTATACTTCCACTGCAAATAGTGAAAATGTTCCGCATCCATAATCGAAAGACCCATCGTCACAGGTAGAACGCTTTTATATATAGACGATCTTCTTGATTTGGATAATATCTAATAATATAGGTGACGACGTGAAGAATATATACAGAAATATACCTTTACTGGATATGAAATAAACTACAGATAGCCCAATTGGGACATCATATTAGATATCTATCCGCAGAGATGTAAATTGTATCCTCTGACGAATGCACAACATAGAAAATGATTACAATCTCAATATTGTTCACTATCCCTTCCTGGACAGTAATATCTCGGAAGGATCTTTATCTAGCATATACATATCTCGCCTACTAGCATTTACAATACTCTGTGTACAGTTTGACGATTTCAATCAAAGTCACAAAACATTTTTGCAGATACTGATCACAGGACAAGGCTGACAGCCAAGCACATTCACTCAAAGTTTTTAAAAAAATTGTGATTAAATATCACACACTGATAGCAAAGTTCGATCGTAATGTGTACGGCTTGTGTCTAATCTAACTTACACCGAGGCTTGAGACAGTTTGAAGACTTTGTGTTTTGTCTCTCAATGGTGTTTAGGCGAATATGATATTTGGTGATAATGTTTTCCAGTGTCGCCTTCTCATTTGCACATTGCGATGCGTTGTAGACACTGTTAATGTCCAAACGCCCGTTAATGTCCAAATTGGACATTAACACGCAGCGAGTGCGTGTTAATGTCCTAAGTTTGGACATTAACCGCCTTTTATTGTCCTAGGGCAAATTTGGACATTAGCGGTCGACCTGCAATTGATTTTTTTTCAATATGTACAAGTTGCGTCTTAATGTCCTAACAGTCCATAGTCCGTAGTTCGTTTTTTTACTAATTCAATATCTTGTGGTCATATCGATTCCTCGCAGTGTAAGATGGATATACGAACATGGGCTGTAGTCTCACAAAGCGATTTCGCCCTGTCTTGGTGTTTTTTAAATGTTTTCTTGTGTTCATTAACAGTCCATACTCCGTAGTCCGTAGTTCGTTTTTTCACTAATTCAATATCTGTGGTCATATCGATTCCTCGTAGTGCAAGATGGATGTATTAACACAGGTTGTAGTCTCGCAAAGCGATTTCGCCGTGTCTTGGTGTTTTTTCATCGCTAAATGGTATCAATGAAATTTTGGAACAGAGGCGGGACTGTTTTAGGACAATAACAGTCGAAGTGATACATATCGACCGCTAATGTCCAAAGTTTGGACGATAACATTCATGCTGGCGTCTTATTGTCCTACGTGGGACATTAACACGCACTCGTTGCGTGTTAATGTCAATTTGAACTCTAACGGGCGTTGGACATTAACGGTGTCTGGTGTAGACGCGTTGTGTCCAAACGCCCGTTAATGTCCAAATTGGACATTAACACGCAGCGAGTGCGTGTTAATGTCCTAAGTTTGGATATTAACCGCCTCTTATTGTCCTAGGGCAAATTTGGACATTAGCGGTCGACCTGCAACTGATTTTTTTTCAATATGTACAAGTTGCGTCTTAATGTCCTAACAGTCGATAGTCCGTAGTTCGTTTTTTTACTAATTCAATATTTTGTGGTCATATCGATTCCTCGCAGTGTAAGATGGATATATGAACATGGGCTGTAGTCTCACAAAGCGATTTCGCTCTGTCTTGGTGTTTTTTAAATGTTTTATTGTGTTCATTAACAGTCCATACTCCGTAGTCCGTTGTTCGTTTTTTCACTAATTCAATATCTGTGGTCATATCGATTCCTCGTAGTGCAAGATGGATGTATTAACACAGGTTATAGTCTCGCAAAGCGATTTCGCTGTGTCTTGGTGTTTTTTCAATGCTTTCTTGTGCTCATTAAAAGTTCATAGTCCGTAGTTCGTTTTTTCACTAATTCAATATCTTGTGGTCATATCGATTCTCGTAGTGTAAGATGGATGTATTGCTGCATACGTACTTTCAGTTTCTTCAAAACGACG
>JAVTVY010041031.1:0-18444 GCA_036873755.1 Hanleya hanleyi | reverse complement strand
AAATGTCTACCTTGTTTGCACCCGCCCATTCGTGCTTCAACTGGGAACATTCCACGTAAACAGCGACATCAAATACTCCCTCGTTTCAGGGACTTTAATCATCGACACCTAAATGATATCCCTGCCGAGCAGCTAAGTTCCTACGCTGCAGCCGTGAGAGGAACACTCGCGCGTATTTGAAGACAGACGCGCGCACTTCCGATGAATCAAAATATTCACCTTTTTTGTTTACGAATACCAGGATCGCTGGATCGCTAACCCTCTGTCTACCCTGTATTATGTCAAACTAACGGCTCTCTCGTAACTGTTCAAGTTTTCCACAATTACTGTTCCCGGTACGGAGTCATTGTCAACGAAAGAACACAGCATTGGAAGTAAAGGGCACCAAATTAGAAGTTCGTAACTATTGCGGTTCCAGAGAAGAAGATCTTAGAGTGCTTTAGGGAAAATCCAAGATGGCCGCCGAACATTTCGACCAATCGGCTTCTTCTTTGGATATGGGTTAGATCTAATAGGCTCACTCACCACGAATCCGCCGTATTCAGCATTGACGAGTCCCATAACATACATATAGTCACTTCCGCTATCGAAATCCGTTATTTGAAAATGCGACAATTGACAAATTTGGGTGAATTTCGATGGAGAATAGCGGGAAAACTATTGAAGCTACGTTAAAATGGTTGACATATTTTCGAAAGAGCTGCTCCTGGACAATATAATGCAACAAACTGCAAGGCTGTACCTTTCCTAGTTCCAGATTTATAGCCGGTACAATATGTGTTCCGTTTTTGACAAAATTCAAGATGGCGGCCAAACCACGTGACATAGGAGCAAAAATTTTTACATATTCGTGATCGCCATATTGTAATGCATATACGTAGTCACTTTTCCGATACAAATCCGTTAAATGAAAATCCGACAATTTTGATTGGTCAATGGCGGCCATCTTGTTTTACGGAACAAATTTTGAAATGCAAATCTGAGAGCCCCAGATCCATTGAGCATGTGTACCAAGTTTCGAGTCAATCGACCCAGTGGTTCCAGAGAAGAAGATCTTTGAAATCATACTTTTTTGGAAGGTAAATCCAAGATGGCCGCCGAAGCTTTTGGCCAATCAGCTTAATTGGGGGATATGCAGTAGTTCCAATATGGGCCAATCACCATGTGAAGTTTCAGCGATATCGGCGTATCGGTGTTGACTGTACGAGTGACGTAAAATCTGGTGGAAGAAGAATAAGAATAATAATAATAATAATAATAATAATAATAATAATAATAATACCAATAACAAAAGGTGACCAGCCATACTGGCTTGGCCCCCTAAATATAGCCGCGAGCGGCAATGTAGGGGCCAAGATTTCCATTATATATACTACACATTTTCCGGAAAGTTTAATTTGTCAAGATTGCGAGCGCCTTAGGTCGAGTGTGAACTTTCATCCTTATGCGCTGTTATCCAAACAATTGCTAAAAGATAAACTATTGAAAGTCTATGGTTTTCTGTATGAGTCCGCTGTATCTGGGCACTGAATTTATGTCGCTCAATACTAATTGCGTCCATGTACATCAACATACTTCAAACAGCATGCTAATTGGGGGCGGAAATTGTATGCCTGCCCCTGCAACAACGCGAATGCATTCTTACTGTCAATTCCAAACACACATACATATATATATCCCCTCAATCAAAATTGGTGACCTGTTCCAGAAACTTCAGCCACGAATCGTGTGAAACAAACAACGACAAGATACAGTGGCAGAGATGCCGTTTCAATTACGTATTTTGGCGCGCGATTTTAGTCGACTGGGTATTGTTCCCAAATTGGTAATGAAATGTCTACCTTGTTTGCACCCGCCCATTCGTGCTTCAACTGGGAACATTCCACGTAAACGGCGACATCAAATACTCCCTCGTTTCAGGGACTTTAATCATCGACACCTAAATGATATCCCTGCCGAGCAGCTAAGTTCCTACGCTGCAGCCGTGAGAGGAACACTCGCGCGTATTTGAAGACAGACGCGCGCACTTCCGATGAATCAAAATATTCACCTTTTTTGTTTACGAATACCAGGATCGCTGGATCGCTAACCCTCTGTCTACCCTGTATTATGTCAAACTAACGGCTCTCTCGTAACTGTTCAATTTTTCCACAATTACTGTTCCCGGTACGGAGTCATTGTCAACGAAAGAACACAGCATTGGAAGTAAAGGGCACCAAATTAGAAGTTCGTAACTATTGCGGTTCCAGAGAAGAAGATCTTAGAGTGCTTTAGGGAAAATCCAAGATGGCCGCCGAACATTTCGACCAATCGGCATCTTCTTTGGATATGCATTAGATCTAATAGGCTCAACCACCACGAATCCGCCATATTCTGCATTGGCGAGTCCCATAACATACATATAGTCACTTCCGCTATCGAAATCCGTTGCTTGAAAATCTGATAATTGACCAATTTGGGTGAACTTCGATTGAGAATAGCGGGAAAACTATTGAAGCTAGGTAAAAACGGTTGACATATTTCCGAAAGAGCTGCTCCTGGACAATATAATGTAACAAACTGCAAGGTTGTACCACCCATAGTTCCAGAGTTATAGCCGGTACAAGATGAGTCCAATTTTTGACAAAATTCAAGATGGCGGCCAAACCACGTGACCTAGGAGCATGATTTTTACATATTCGTGATCGCCATACCACAATGCATATATGTAGTCACTTTCCCCTTCCAAATCCGTCATTTGAAAATCCGACAATTTTGATTGGTCAATGGCGGCCATCTTGTTTTACGGAACAAATTTTGAAATGCAAATCTGAGAGCCCCAGATCCATTGAGCATGTGTACCAAGTTTCGAGTCAATCGACCAAGTGGTTCCAGAGAAGAAGATCTTTGAAATCATACTTTTTTGGAAGGTAAATCCAAGATGGCCGCCGAAGCTTTTGGCCAATCAGCTTAATTGGGGGATATGCAGTAGTTCCAATATGGGCCAATCACCATGTGAAGTTTCAGCGATATCGGCGTATCGGTGTTGACTGTACGAGTGACGTAAAATCTGGTGGAAGAAGAACAAGAATAATAATAATAATAATAATAATAATAATAATAATACCAATAACAAAAGGTGACCAGCCATACTGGCTTGGCCCCCTAAATATAGCCGCGAGCGGCAATGTAGGGGCCAAGATTTCCATTATATATACTACACATTTTCCGGAAAGTTTAATTTGTCAAGATTGCGAGCGCCTTAGGTCGAGTGTGAACTTTCATCCTTATGCGCTGTTATCCAAACAATTGCTAAAAGATAAACTATTGAAAGTCTATGGTTTTCTGTATGAGTCCGCTGTATCTGGGCACTGAATTTATGTCGCTCAATACTAATTGCGTCCATGTACATCAACATACTTCAAACAGCATGCTAATTGGGGGCGGAAATTGTATGCCTGCCCCTGCAACAACGCGAATGCATTCTTACTGTCAATTCCAAACACACATACATATATATATCCCCTCAATCAAAATTGGTGACCTGTTCCAGAAACTTCAGCCACGAATCGTGTGAAACAAACAACGACAAGATACAGTGGCAGAGATGCCGTTTCAATTACGTATTTTGGCGCGCGATTTTAGTCGACTGGGTATTGTTCCTAAATTAGGTAACGAATGCTTACCTTGTTTGGACATTCCATTCGTGCTTCATCTGGGAACATTCCACGTAAACGGCGACATCGAATACTCCCTCGTTTTGGGGACTTTAATCCTAGACACCTAAATGCCATCCCTGCCGAGCTCAGCTAAGTTCCTACGCCCGCCGTGAGAGGAACACTCGCGCGTATTTCAAGACAGACGCGCGCACTTCCGATGAATCAAAATATTGACCTTGTTTGTTTACGAATACCAGGATCGCTGGATCGCTAACCCTCTGTCTACCCTGTATTATGTCAAACTAACGGCTCTCTCGTAACTGTTCAAGTTTTCCACAATTACTGTTCCCGGTACGGAGTCATTGTCAACGAAAGAACACAGCATTGGAAGTAAAGGGCACCAAATTCGAAGTTCGTAACTATTGCGGTTCCAGAGAAGAAGATCTTAGAGTGCTTTAGGGAAAATCCAAGATGGCCGCCGAACATTTCGACCAATCGGCATCTTCTTTGGATATGCATTAGATCTAATAGGCTCAACCACCACGAATCCGCCATATTCTGCATTGGCGAGTCCCATAACATACATATAGTCACTTCCGCTATCGAAATCCGTTGCTTGAAAATCTGATAATTGACCAATTTGGGTGAACTTCGATTGAGAATAGCGGGAAAACTATTGAAGCTAGGTAAAAACGGTTGACATATTTCCGAAAGAGCTGCTCCTGGACAATATAATGTAACAAACTGCAAGGTTGTACCACCCATAGTTCCAGAGTTATAGCCGGTACAAGATGAGTCCAATTTTTGACAAAATTCAAGATGGCGGCCAAACCACGTGACCTAGGAGCATGATTTTTACATATTCGTGATCGCCATACCACAATGCATATATGTAGTCACTTTCCCCTTCCAAATCCGTCATTTGAAAATCCGACAATTTTGATTGGTCAATGGCGGCCATCTTGTTTTACGGAACAAATTTTGAAATGCAAATCTGAGAGCCCCAGATCCATTGAGCATGTGTACCAAGTTTCGAGTCAATCGACCAAGTGGTTCCAGAGAAGAAGATCTTTGAAATCATACTTTTTTGGAAGGTAAATCCAAGATGGCCGCCGAAGCTTTTGGCCAATCAGCTTAATTGGGGGATATGCAGTAGTTCCAATATGGGCCAATCACCATGTGAAGTTTCAGCGATATCGGCGTATCGGTGTTGACTGTACGAGTGACGTAAAATCTGGTGGAAGAAGAACAAGAATAATAATAATAATAATAATAATAATAATAATAATAATAATAATAATAATAATAATACCAATAACAAAAGGTGACCAGCCATACTGGCTTGGCCCCCTAATAATACCAATAACAAAAGGTGACCAGCCATACTGGCTTGGCCCCCTAAAAATATGCAAAAAAGAAGCGGTCAATAGTTTTCAATGATGCCGGTGTGATGGCTAAGACTGTCCTGGGGGTTAGTGTCCCTTCTCATATCCTTTTCTATTGCAACTAAGGACGGACACTTATATCCAATGTGGAGATAAATGTCCTAGCTGAGTTAAAAGATAGGAGCTGGACACTCGTAGTTACCGGACATTCTTAGCCTCCACAAACTCCACATGTTCCAAAAGTATCAGATCCGTATCACTGATCAGTATCCTTAATCCATATGAATTTCGTTGTTAAGTCGTTGTCTAGAGTATGGTGTATCTCAGTCAGGCTTTGATGGTGGTGGTTCATATGAACACCGTGAGCATCTTAAAATACATGGGCTCATACGGCCTCTAGCTCCTGGTTAAGCGGAATTAGACACAAGTTATGAAACGTAACGCCATAAATCTTGCACGCTTCGCTCGTATTTTGCTATCAGCATGCGATATATATCGCCAAATTTGGGAAACTTTTAGTGGAGGCGCTTGGTGGCATAGCCCTGATTTATAAGATTCTGCAATAATGTTTTGTGACGGTTCTTTAAGCTTTGAACATGTTACTAAAACAGACTTTTATAGCTTGTTAGAGAGCCGAATGAATGTGAATGAATATTTTTTTCTTGTGCCCCTCATGCTTATCATTTGGGGGGGGGGGGAATCTGCATTCAATACAGATATGTTTTTTCACTTTATCGTTCTTCCTTTCTCTGCCTTGTTTTTGTTTGGTTTTGTGTCGTGCGCGTGTTGTTTGTTTTTTTTGGCTGAAAATATTGGCATGCCGCCTCCCCCCCCCCCACACTCTCCCGCTGTTCCGCCATCCCTGTGTTCGTATATAGTTTTATCGTTCTGTTATCCGGTATTTGACTGAAGAATTTGTATACTGACGTTGTTCACTGCCTTCGTATCTACAGCATGTCAAGTATCTGTCGTTGATCATCTTTAGCGGAGTATCATGTATCAAGGATTGTAGGCCTATCTAGGCACGTATAATATAGCCCGGTATATCTTGTTTCAAAATTCTTGAATGGGGACATGAGAGGGTATGGCTTCATTCATAATCTGTCATTCATAGAACCAATGATATCAAAGTATGAATTAAATAACCATCTTCCACTTCACATTTTAGGTCCTCTCCATCACAATTAATTCGGTTTTGTCAGACATTTGTAGCAACGCGGTCATTAATGTGCTATCTTCGAGCAATGCCTATATAAGGACTGTGTCACTTTCACTTTATTTTCCAGCCTCATCTATAGTTTTCATTGAATCGGACGTCCATTCACAAAACTTGTTTTATATCTTTAACCCAGAAGCGTGCGGTTCACTCACTCACTTGCTAATGGAACACACACAATATGGGCACTGGATGGACCGGAAGTACGCAGGTCTGGATGTTGATTGGTTAACTGAGACAGAAACATGTGTGTGCGTGTGTCACTTGGATCCTCCGCCCCCTCACTCCCACCTCCGTGGATGAGTGGGGGCATGCACATTTTGCAGTGACATGCCCCCACCCCATGGGGTATTTTCGCCAAGCCATATCCCTCACACTATCTTACACAGTCAAAAACTGCCCTACTCTGCCAATTTTTAAACGGCAGCTGCATACCCTCAACATTTCCCCCACATAGCTCCCACATTGACCCCATCTCTGGAGGTGGGACATTTTATAGTATTAGGCTATACAAGGGAGATAACCCATGGAAAGTTCACGTTTGCCAACCCCCTCGCATGTCCCCAACACCTGAGACATTTTCCGTTACCACAGGCGGTTTTACCACCACCATGACCCCACCCACCCCAGGGGGTGGGAGTGGGGGATCCAAATGACACAATCGCTATATAGCTGAAATATTGCTGAATGCGACGTTAAACCCTAATTCTCTCTCTCTCTCTCTCCAAATGACACACGCATTAAAAGGCTAACTGAGTGAAAACAATGATCGTTGATTGACTAAATTGTATTGTATTGTATTGTATTGAACAACTGTATGGAATTTTATATGGAGATAATTGAAAAGTTGTTTTGTCTCTTATATTTACTTTATAAATCTGTGCAGTAACTCTCAGTTTTCAAGTCTCGTCTCCAAATACTGGTCTTACACAAGAACGTTCTTCTAACCCCACCCCACCCCATGGGTCCAGGTTAATATCGCGGTGTGAAACCAAATGTTTCCATGTCCGGTTTACGACTTCTCGCAATTCATTATGACCCAATCGATTGCGGGCTAAAACATTGGAATAACTGATAATCTAACCAAACATTTGGGGGTTCCACCTGAAAATAGCAACAAACTGCGTTGATTGCTCAGATGACCCACACTTCTTGGAAGCAATTTTGGGGACTATAATAACATGGTTTAAAAGATTCTTTCACGCTTTCCTCCCACGATTATTTCTTGCGATGGCCGAACATTTTTGTGACAAAATAAATTAATTTCGTTCGCTTTTGGGGGAGAAAATTGTGGGAAAATATAGCCTTATCCTTAGCATTCACGATTATGCACATAGCGTTAAAATAATCTCATGATATTCGAAAGTTTCAGAACATAATTCTGTTTTGTTCTGGATTGATAGCAAAAAAGATGAGTTGGAGCCGTTTCACTTTTCTCGTAAAAGAGAGGGTTAATATTAGGCCTGTCTGGTTCGGGCGATGTTTGGTGTTACGCACCGGCCTAATAATTTCATCCTAGATTTTAAGATAAAAGTGAGAAAATATGCGTCATTAAGTACTAAGAGATCACCATACCCTTCGATGTGGCAGGACACATCATATATTAATTACAGTAATAATATATGTCCCCGTGTAACAGGATCTCCTCAATAGCTCGAAATTCTACTACGCGAGAATCAAGTTCTCGTTTGGGTTTCCGGTGGGGTCAAGGGTCAAGTATAGTATATCATTCATTCACAAAAGTTCATTCATAAAAGTGTAAATTGACCTAGAAGATTACTTGAATGAATCTGAACAGAACCGTATCTCGCCATTCATCATTATTGCCTCGAAGTATGCATATATTACCGCACGTGATTATAGTAATTTTACCGTCATTTCATTGGTCGTCTCGCAAATAGAACAAGCCGTATAAGGAGTGCACGCTCAATGATCCATTTCCCACGACACTTGAGTGTTTCCTGGGTTCACTCATCAGATGCACTTTGACAAATTGCGCATACTAAATTCAACTTTACAACTTCTACTACAATATTATATCAACATATTTCCGTCGCAATCAAGTTATCAATGTAAAGATAGCTGAGATATATAACGAAATATCGTAAATGTATGTTCATTCAGTGGAAATAATATGCTAACTTATATAGAAATCTACAAATGGTATTCGCATAATCTAAATATCTATTTAATAGAAATAACATGGAAATAGATAGAAAAATATCAATTAAATTATGTTTTAGTGCAGTAGAAAGAACGGACCTGGTGACAGTGATTTGCGCGTTATCTTATGTTAATTTCTATTAAAAGTGCGACTTCATGGTTAATTTTCTCTATTTTCTCTATTTCTGTGTTAATCTGTGACTATAGGGTAACCCATGTTGATGGCAATCGATAGCATAAAGTGACATGGTGACACCCCCCAAAAACTCAAATATTTCAATGGTTCTGTGTCGTGAAAAATGATGCCAGTCTCCATCTTAAATTAAGATTAACAGCTACGGGATTGGTAGTTATATAATATGAATAATTCGGGTGTTATCTCCTTCTTCGGAGCGTTACAATATTGCTTTTAATTCTCTGTTAACTTAATCGACTAAATATTTGCTACTTCCTTGTATACCGGTACATTTTGAAGTTCTGTAATGAGTTAACTATGAAATCAACGGTGTAGGCCAACAATTTCGGCAAAGGCTTAAATATGTTGAATGACGTAACGGTATTTCCCAAAGGAGTTCCTGGCAAAAATTCATTAACAAAACTGATAAGCGTTAGAAAAATTATCTGAATCCTGATCGGAAATCTGAAAATAATTTACGCATACCGGTATCCTAGTCATTTCTGACATGATTAGAATCTAAAGTTATTTCGTGACCTTGACATTGTCAAAGGATGGCGAGTAAACCGAGTTTCATTCATGCAGTCACCAGACACGAGCTCAATCGAGCTCGGCCAATCACATAGACTTGGCAACAGAGGTGTGCTATTCTTGACCAATCAGATGTCGAATAGGTCAATACCAGGCTCATTTAAGGCCGGCTATGAACTAAGAAGCCGCATCCTCGCCGGCTTGTGCCATCTCGAAACTTCTTCTGCAAATCGCCGTCTTACGCTGTCAAGCTATTCCAGCTGAGCATTTTGTCTGTTCTCCAAGTTCTTCGTACACTTTGGTAAGTACCATTCGTATTATTTTATAAATGCAATTTTTTTTATCAGATACGATGATCAAATGTTGAAATGCGGTTATTTTAATGGGAGGATAAATCGGAGTGCAACTGTATGGATGCAAAGGCAAACTGTCTTATGTCAACTTAAAAACTTTCCGAGCATCATAAATAAGCTCTAGCAAAATTATCGGGCCTAATTCTCTGTGTCTTTCTGTGTTATCAGAAAATTAAACTAGAAAAGTTTGATTAATCAAAATATATTTATTATATGTTGCTCTTCTTTCATTCCAGATTTCCATCAGCCCATCGCAATGAATTTCTGGAGAGCTATGATCAGCTGTTTGCTGTCACTTCTCGTTCTGACGGACGTGATCTTCACACTTCCTATTGGTTTCCGATCGTCGTCTCTTGACTCAGTGGTTGTCCGCAAAGACCGCAGAAGTAAGTTTCACTCCTTACTCATTTCATGCGTGCACGTGGGTAGTAAATAGGACTTGTTCATAGCTCAATACCCGTCATTTCGAACTGAAGGTTAACGTAGAATTTGCCTTGGTATAATGAAGAGGGGGGACGACCAGCTGATGCACGGGCCCAGTAGCGTCGCGCCGTAAGGCACTCGCAAACTGATGGTTTAATTAGTATTCACATATTCTGGAAAACTACAGAAATAAAACACTACCTGTTTGTAATATACACAGGGTATATATGTCTGAGTATTGGCGTATATCCCCGGTGTATATCTCCTCTTTTTCCAGAATATCTGATTACTAAACCATCAGTTCGGAGTGCCTTAAGTAAGTCACGATGACGAAAAATGCAGATGAACCGGTCCGACGGAAAAATTGTGAATAAGAAATAATCTTCGCTCTATATAGACAACAGTTTACTCGAAATTTTTGGTTGATGGCCTAAGATTATCCATTCAATTGTGTTAATTCTTGGCCGGGTACATATTTGGCGATTTTATTTTTTTTGTATTTTTTTTTTGTATTTTTTTTTGTTTTGTTAGAATTGAGCAACTTGAAACTACAGCCGATGCTATTGGCGTAAGAGAATATATTCAACGATGTTACCTAATATCTATAACTGTCTTTATTATTTTTATAGTCAAGCGAATTGAGATATACCTTCCTGATATAACTGATTGTCGATATTGTTATGCTATTTAAATTTGTTTAAGTTTCCACGCCTCATCCTTGTGGCACTGCAATCGTTTGAACATGTCATTGATATTCTGGATATTTTCATATATTACAGCGATTCCATGGAGTCCAATGTGGAAGAAAATGACGGACGGAGTTGTTCACGGTATTCGATCCAAACGTCAACAGTCCCACGCTAGAATGGCCTTGTGTGCGAGACTACCGTCGTTCTGTCGGGGACATAACTCAAGGAGGGTTTCTTTCCGAAGAGGACCCTTCAAGAACACTCAGCAGTTTCGAAGTCATTCGCAGTAAAAAAAAACTTTTTTTGACAATTCTTTATTTATTTAACACCAGAGATTCGCTAGCTGATAGCGTCTGTAGAATCTCTCTGAGGAAAAGGATTTGGAATTACTACCGAGAGTTACCGAGCTTTGTCGAATGGAGAAAGGAACCGGATGTGGCAACATGTTGTCGACTTAAAGCGCCGTCTGTGATATTACATTAATGCGACTTCATCCTGTGTTGTGCCTACATTGTATAAGAACTGTGCCAAACGTGAATTTAAGATTCAATTTGCAGAATATCGACTTTTCACATGCGAACATTCACCATTGACTTGAATTCACCATTGTTTGTCTGGCGTGTGTGGTAGGGCCCGACCATCGTTCATTTCATTTGAAATTTATCGTTTTGCGCCTTTGTATCCAAGCCAGAAAATCATGATGTCTAAATAATTTCATTATTTATTTGTTAATTTCATGGATAGCATGATAAAGATGAGCGGGTATCACATATAGTTTAATTGCAATATTTTGTGATGATCGCTTTCACGTGAGTTTTCCAATGATCTCAAGTCGTTCGTCGTAATTTATTATCATTGTTTGTCCTTCATCATTTGTTTGACATTGTTGTGAAAAGATAAATAAATTCATATTTTGCACTCAAGAGAGATTGGTCTTTGTTTCGTTGCATAGGACAGTGAACCGAGAGAATTTACGATAAATTCGATCGTTGCATACTTATCAGTCAGTCAGAAATGATTCGCGATATCCGTATGACAAGCAGGATCAAGTCGGTGTGCCTGACGTCCATCAGTATGCCGTGGTCCATTGTACATATTTATTGTATCAGTAATCTTATAACTGTATCATACTATGCGTTTAAAGTTTAAAAAATCGGTTCAAGCCAACGTCTTTGAGAGACTGTCAACAGTTTTCAAAGATGTTTGAAAGATTTTAAATGACTAGAGCTTTGTTTATCAGGCGATATGTGTCGTTTCAAAAGTGATAGTATAGCCCTTTCCGGAAAGTGTATGATCTACCCTTGAATAACTGCCGCTCTTTAAGGTTAGAGGTATGAAACACCGCTTCCGGTAAGTAGTCGCCTCGGTTTCACTTTTACCAAAGGCACCCGCAACTATTTTGAATAATATAAAAAATTGATCAACTATTCCAGAATATTTCTTTGAAAAACTATTCTGTTTCCACTTTCTACATGAACCGATAGATCTTGTACACGTGTACATTATAAAGATAATTGTCTTGAAAAATAGAATATGTAATTACTCGCCTTTGGTACTTAGCGGAAGTTATCTGAATCCATACGCCCCGAGTAGAACAAGGGAGATAAAACCCTTTCCGAATTGGGCTATACCCACACGCTTGTGACTGTTCATACAAGTGTCTTTTAACCGACGGAAATGGGTTTGAAGAAGAAGTATACGTGTTTGCTGCAAGAAGCTTTGATACACAAATGAGAATATTTCATTAGTGACTTTGATTCATTAATGATAAAGTATTATCAAAAGCAAATCAACTGGAAGAGTGTAACCTTAGCTTAGCTTAGATTAGATTAGCTAGACTGCATTGCCCATCTTCTCCCTGCTTATAACACATGATGTGACATGTTGCGCAGTAAGAGTCTTTGCGCAGATGAAAATAGGCTCGTACCTTGCCCCAGGCTCAAAAAAGAAAACCAATCGAGCGATGCATCAGGGGAGATTAGCTGATACTGGAATTCGAACACTCATCCTATGAAACCTACATAATTACTGTCACCAATAATTCCCCTTGTGTCGAATCCGCATCCCGTCTTTCGTATGTAGAGACCATAGGAAACGTGTGACAATGCTGCAGGTCTATGATAGTAAGATATATGGAAAGGAACGAAACAAGAGTCCAGCAAAACGACCGAATAACCACTAATAAAGCAATTTTGCCACCAAAAATTCACCCAAGCCTTCCTAATATATTAGTTAGTGCTCAGGAATAGTTGTTCCGATCATATCCCGTTCTCAGCTCCAGGTTTTGTCGATCTTTTCAAAGTCGTCCACCGAACCTTTTACCTGAGAAAGACGCCACTGGTTTGACCTAGAACATTCGCCAGAGGTCGCTGCGTATTCGCTTGACCTTGAAGTGTTAGCCAATCAATTTGCGTTGAGGACGAAATCGACGATCACGTGCCAAATTAGCGCTACGGTCATGAGCTCAAACCACGCCCCCGGAGCTGTTGAAAGTGGCGGCTGTCTCAGGTAAAAGGTTCGGTGGACGACTTTGAAAAGATCGACGAAAACTCGAGTTGAGAACTGGATATGATCGGAACAACTGTTCGTGAGCACTAACTAATATATTAGGAAGGTTTGGGTGAATTTTTGTTTCATTTTGTTTTGTTTCGTTCCTTTCCATATATTTCCTATGGTAGAGACTGTGCGGAGGGTCTAATGGTGTTGGCGGTTTGACGAGTGCCAGTGCCGTCTAGCTGTAATCTATTCTACTGTTCCGCACTTGTGGTTCATTTGCTTTTGTCAGCGTCTATTGTTGAGCCTGGAAGTAGTAATTCGGTTGGTATTGGACAATTTTGGACTGTCTCTTCTTCGCATGGAGTGTGCTGTGCAACGGTCAGCCCAGATCTTGCTCCGGTCCAAAATGACTTCATTCACAAGTCAGATTTTCGGACAGGATCCCCGCCCGACGTTCATCGCCACATTTGACATCATACAATATTAAGAGCGCTATTTGTCGAACGTTCCGATCACTTTTCAATTCTGTGCTATATTTCTGTTGATCCTAGCGACGAAAAGAATTCATTTTCACCGAAAGTTGATATGACTGAACATATGAACAGTATTTCGCCCACCTGTCAAACTTTGAAGATTGTTTGGTCGAATATAAACATAACCACGTGTGCGTGGGTGTCTCCAAAAACCATTTGCGTACACTTCGCCATCCATAAGATGGCTTGCGAATCGTGAGTCTCCATTATTGCGGAGCGATATCCGGTATATTACGGGATTCTGTTCGGCCTTCATCCGGCAGAGAACAGACTCGAGGAATCTGATAAATTACAGGTTTTCAAACCACTTCGGAAACAGATAAAGGCTAGGCTTACAAAATATATAGGTATGAATAACTTTCGTATCACCCAAGAGGTGTGGTAGATCTGTAATTTTCAACAAGTAGGGCATCACATGATTCGAAAATGGCGAGTTACGTTTGGGTTACGTCGGTAGACTTTAGCTGATTGGCTGACGAAGTCACGTGGTATTGATTTCTGGAAATTCCCTCTCGCACTTGCCGAAAGTAGGCTGTAAATGGATACACACGATCCCAGGGTCAGTCTTACCGCGTATAGATGACCGAGATGGTTACAGGTTGTCCAAAAACGTCATAGCCAGTTCGGAAAGGTCAATTGCCGCTATTACTGGCAGAGGCATAGTGTAGTGGGCCTGAGAAACTGGGCATGCGCTGTGGGACAGTTACGCTCGAGCCTGACTACATCAATCCATGCAAACGTCTTCCCACAGCTATTGTAAATCACTGCAAGTTTTCATTGCCGTTAACGTTGACATGAGCACATGCATTTTTTTTATGTATAACCCGATCGCTGACATGAAGTTTCCGTGTCCACCACGGTCCGTGTAACCTTGCACAGTTCAATTTTCGTTTTTCGTTTTTGGTTTCTCAAAATCAAAAATTGAAATTTGACGGTCAATTTTCAATTTTCGTTTTTTGTTTCTGTAATCACAAATCAAAAATTGAAATTTGACCGTCAATTTTCAATTTTCGTTTTTTGTTTCTGTAATCTCAAAATCAAAAATTGAAATTTGACCGTCAATTTTCAATTTTTGATTTTGAGAAACCAAAAACAAAAAAACGAAAATTGAATTGTGCAAGGTTACACGGACCCACCACGTTCTGCGATCGCCGGCCAGTCTGTCGTGTGTCAAAAGAGTGTCGTGAATCAAATTTACAGCTATCACATTCAAATGGATGTGTTTTGATAACGGACTTTTTCGTTTATCACCACTTACTCGCCAAAAAAGTGGAACAGACGGAGCGAATTATGTTTAGCTTGATTTCACGAAACATATGCCATCAAATACGCTTACTTAATGTTTTGTAATATCATTTCAAAACTATACTAATTTAGGTCGATGGTCAATCTGACTGTTTGACGGCAGTAGTATACAGACGGCAAAACGAGGCCTATTGACCCCGGAAATTTGCATATTTTGTGGAGGTCACGTGGAGGTAGCCAATCAGAAGCGCGTATTGTGTCACATGGGGTGTGGTGGATGGTGGGTGGTGGGTTTAAGATGGCGGCCGGTGTGAGTGAGTGCAAGTGTGGTGGATGGTGGGTGGTGGGTTTAAGATGGCGGCCGGTGTGAGTGAGTGCAAGTGTGGTGGATGGTGGGTGGTGGGTTTAAGATGGCGGCCGGTGTGAGTGAGTGCAAGTGTGGTGGATGGTGGGTGGTGGGTTTAAGATGGCGGCCGGTGTGAATGAGTGCAAGTGTGGTGGATGGTGGGTGGTGGGTTTAAGATGGCGGCTGTGAAAGATGTATTCATCCGCGGTCATGTCTGGCGGTGATTCGGTCGCGGGAAAAACCTTCCGCGGAGAAAAAGTAGTCCCTAGATAAAATGGTCCGATGGGGTCGAGTGAGGTATCAAAGTGAAGCTTAGGGGAGGGGGTGGGGTTGAACTATACCGTTTAGGTGTATTGAGCTGCTCTATCTAATTTTTATCTATTTTTACATCTTTTCCAGCTGTCAACTGTTATGGTTAGGCCACAATGTTGCCATTTTCCCCCCTCCCTACATTTAGCGTTCATAAAACATTCAAGCTAGTCTGGTGATAATAAAATTTAAAGATCACATGTCCAACACATACTCACATAATGAAAGCAAGAATCGAACTTGCGACCCCTCGAGATGAAGGATACCCGTCCAGGTTTCATTTTTTGAGGTGTACTGAAATGCTCTCTCTAATTTATGCCACGGTATCTATTTTTACATCTAGGTTGAAGATTTATATCGACACTGCTACACACTTTTCGAGATGTGTTTTCACTTTCGATGAAAGCACAAAACAGTCTAAAATGAGTCTAAAAAAATTCACCTACGCGAATATTTTCTAGTGTTTTGTAGAATATAGATTCGCGTTCATTTCTATTTCGTCAAGAAAAAATGTTTTGTAGAATATAGATTCGCGTTCATTTCTATTTCGTCAAGACAAAATTTTCATCTCGAAAATTGGCAGATTGAAATGTTCTCTCTCTCTCATTTTATGCCACGGTATCTATTTTTACAGCTGTCAACTGTTATGGTTTGGTCACAATGTTGCCATTTTCTCCCCTATATTTAGCGTCCACAAAAAGAACAGTATATTACAGCAATTATGTTCAAGAAAACACCCCGCTAGAAAATTGTCTTCAAATTGTCTGTTGTTGTGGGAGTATAAAAAAATCCTGGTCAACAGGGGCGCGTATATTTCGTGCGACGCTATGTTGCCAATGCATTGAAATTTGAATAGGTTGTCTGCATGGGTTTCAACGCAAGTATAGTACTAAAGTCTAGCTTACCTGATAAAAGAGTTTAGTCCAGATGTATACCTATATTCCATACTCCCGGGCGTTTGATGCATATCTGGGGGCTGTTTTTTTCCTAGGTGGGTATAACACACCATGAAGCCTTCATCACTATGCATTCGTATCCTAAAAAAATATGGGTATCACCACGAATCTCATTCCATATATATTTTTTCGAAATTCACAGATATTTCCATCGGTAAATCCGGTGTTCAGTATACCACATGGATGAAATGAACGCACTAAACTATGAAGCTAATGATTTTGGTCAGCGGCACACACATGCTCCCTGGTTTGGTGTCGACATCCCAGCGGTTTTCTGTTTCTTGGCTTGTCACGGATTTTTTCGAAATTCACAGATATTTCCATCGGTATAAATTCGGTCTTCAGTTTACCACATGAATGAAATGAAAACACTAAACTATCAAGCTAATGATTTCGGCCAACGGCACACACACACATGTTTCCTGGCACTTCCTGGTGTCATGGTGTCGACACTCCAGCGGTTTTCTGTTTCTGGGGTGTGACGGTAGATCAATTTCTCCCTCCCATACACCCACGTGGGGTGGGTGTGGTAAAACAGAGGGTGTTCAGCCAATGAACTATAAGAAAAAGATATGTGTGTGCATATTAATAAACCACGTTGGCTGTATAGGTCGTAGAAAATGAGCGCCTAAAAAATGAACACATTTCATTACACTGTTGCGAATTGTTACGAGTGCACGTGTGACTCAGTGCGTTTTCATTCCTAAGACACCTGTTGAACAACGTGTGTGTACCACTTGCAATACGGTCGAGGATGAATTTCATTTTGTGTTGACATGTGATAAGTATATAATAGATAGAGGAATACTGTTCGCACAAATTGTAAACTATTACCCTCATTTCGTCCATTTGACGGATGCTGATAAATTTATCTTTATTATGTCCTTAGATGATATCCACTTAACGAATGCCATATGCAATACGATGCATTCGTGGTTCACAAAAGGCTCCTTGCAGTGAATCTCTGTACCCATTACCTACATGTGTTAATGCATGATGTTGTTTTATATTGATTGTTCGAAGCTGATGCTGCTTCTTTCGTGTTCTTTTTGTACCCTACCCTGTTTAGGGTGTTCAGTACAATAAAATTTGAATTGAATTGAATTGAATTGAATTGAATCACATCCAGCTTTCACAGAATAGAATATCGGCAGTTGTTTCCGCCCATGCGATGAGAAAATAGGCCTGATTTCGCACGTAGTTTTCGTGCACACGTCTCGCACAAGTTCTCGCAATAAGGCCTGTACGAAAATTTGAGAGCGGCCAACATGAGTTTGTGTGTGATAGAAGGATAGCTTACGTTTATTTCGCCTACATCCATTGAAATTCACACCGACATTATCGGTTTTGGCCAAGACACGGCCTCGGTGGAAACTGCGTTGTTGATATTTCGGTCATGACGTCATCATTTGTTCAAATTTACTGGGAACCCCCTTATATGGTTTTAGCAACAGTTACGTAGCGTAGGGTGGCATATATTATCTTTGGGTTGGATAAAAAATAATAAATAAATAATAATAATAAAAAAATAAAAAATCGGCGAGTAGTAGACGAAGGAAAATTGAGAAGTACTGACCATGCCCCAGAATACTTCATATGCATATCACGGCCTTAAGGCCTATGTAAGATGTAATCTACTTCACAGTTTAGTAGTATCAAAAGCGCAAGTCCTATTGACCTTGCCCCTCCAAAGAAATAAAATTGGCTCTATTTTACAGGAGTATATACGCAGGTCACGTGGGTTGTGACGTCACTTCCGGGTTTTTCACTAAAAAACTACCTCCAAACATAGAAGAGTTCCAATTTTTTCCCTTAGACGTCCGTATGTTCATCCTCCAAACCCACAAGAGTTCCAATGTTCAACCGCCGGGGTGTTTTCCATTGGCCTGGCCCGCCCCAGCGCCCCGCAGCGCGCGCGCGCGCGCGTCATCACGCGTCATCCCCGGCAGTGCCCGCGCGGACGCGGGTCAAAAGGTCAAAGGGTCA
>JAVTVY010041030.1:0-17921 GCA_036873755.1 Hanleya hanleyi | reverse complement strand
CATGCGCGGCAGTGAAGGGGTATAAAAATAGCCTTTTTGGAGCTGGGGATAGCCAAAAATTTTTTTTCTGCTAGATATTCATTGGTACGTGATACTTTTGATAAGGTTATAATGGGGCGATATAGAAGAGAAATCTCAGCTAGATATTCATAGTGACGTGATACTTTTTGTGATACTTTTGATAAGGTTGAAGGGCTATCTAATGGACTGGGTGGAAGGTTGAATTAGGGTGATTCTGCGCATGCGCGACGGCCTAAAGGTATGAAAATACACGTATTGGAACTAGGGAACAAAAGAATGAACACTAAGCATTTTTTTTTGTAATTTTCGTCTACTATTTTTTATTAACACAAATAGAATGAACGTATTCACAAGGGTATTGAATTTAATACAATTATATCTGAATATTGAATGTTTTAATACAATTATACGCTCTCAAACCACTTCAATGAAGGTGTATGGTAATAAATGTTCTGTTCAACACTTGTTCTCAATAGTTGACCATCAAGACTTGTTTAAATTCATCATATATTGAATGTTTTTAATACAATTAACAGTAAAAAAAACTCTGAAATTTTAATAACAATTATACGCTCTCAAGCCACTTCAATGAAGGTGTATGGTAATAAATGTTCTGTTCAACACTTGTTCTCAATAATTCGCCATCAAGACTTGTTTGAATTCATCATCAGCTTTCCGTCCTTGGTGCACGTAAATGTATGTTATAATTTCTTCACGTGGAATTTTGGACAGGCAAGTCGCTTCAACTCCCAGGGCAATTTCCGTCTCCGTCACGGCCTCCAGTGCTTCAGTGATCATTGCGTATGAAGGTACTGGAGTGTGCTGTGGAATTTTAGGTCTGATGAGCTGCAAGACTGTATCGATGTACTTCAGGTAAATATAGTGAGACACCTGGTAGACCAGAGCTGAACCAATGGAACTTGCGAGACTCTGTAACTTCCGCCAGGCTGTTAATTTGAAAGTGACACCCTGAGGACAAGGTACGAGCTGTTGCGTATCTAACTGCATACGCCATTTGCGAATATGAACGAGCAGCTCATCGTTGTAATAAGCACAGCTCACATAAATGTCGTCACCCACATGAAATTTCGCTTCATCACGCCCGTCGTCGCGAATAACTGCATCGATGGCGTAATCAAGGGTCTGCAGTTTTTGCCAGCTCTCTAAGTTCAGGGCAATATGCTTACCGGGTTTGTCGCCAAAGCCCGCCGCATTCAAATGCAATTCTGCGTCTTTCACACTCACTGTCAAATAAGGTGAGAGCTCCCAAATGTCCCTATGGGCTGCCTGGTAAGCTTGCTGGATCAGATTATTAATCTCCTGGACAGACAGAGGAAGTTCTACCTCTTGTTTCACAGGCACTTGCTGGGGTACAACTACTGACTCAGGTATAACTAACGGTGTTAGTCGGGGGCGTTTGGAGCGTGAAACGCGTTTGGCAGGTGTAGTACTCGCCTCTGGGGTAGTGTACGCACGTTTGCTAGCTGTAGTACGCTGTTTAGTAGTGGTATCCATTACTAACACATCAGCATCTTGTATAACGTCGTCATCGTGGGCTTCAAGTAGATCTGCTAGTTCGTCATTTCCCGCCATCCTCAATCCCGCCATGAAGGCTAGACATTCATAGTAGGTAAACTGCGGTACATCATCGATGAGGGCTGTGTTTTGGGCTGAAGTCGTTTTCTCCGCCATGATTTCTTCGGCGCGCTGTTCCAGTAGTATGTTTTCCTCCTGCATAAGGAAATCACATAATTCACCCACATTCCGCATCTCTTCAATCAGACGAACACGGTACTTTGCAAGCCTGACTAAAAATAATGATAATGACGCCATGACTATGGGCTCCAGGCTGGTGAGCAACTGCTACGGTGTAAAAGTATTATTACAAGCGGCTAGGCAGGTAGGAGGGCTGGCTGGCTGGCTGGCTGATCAAGTCAGGTCAGGTAAGTCAGATTGAATACACCCTTTCCCTAAAAATCGACTCCTTTTATACATTTTACTACTCGCGGCCATCTTGTACCCACCTCCCACATCTCACTGACACTGGCGGCCATCTTGTACCCCCCTCCCACCAAATCACACTCGCGGCCATCTTGTACCCACCTCCCACATCTCACTCACACTGGCGGCCATCTTGTACCCACCTCCCACCAAATCACACTGGCGGCCATCTTGTACCCACCTCCCACATGTCACTCACACTGGCGGCCATCTTGTACCCACCTCCCACATCTCACTCACACTCGCGGCCATCTTGTACCCACCTCCCACATCATGACACTCGCGGCCATGTTGTACCCACCTCCCACATCTTGCACTCACTCACACTCGCGGCCATCTTGTACCCACCTCCCACATCTCACTCACACTGGCGGCCATCTTGTACCCACCTCCCACATCTTCCACTCACTGGCGGCCATCTTGTACCCACCTCCCACATCTCACTCACACTGGCGGCCATCTTGTACCCACCTCCCACATCATGACACTGGCGGCCATCTTGTACCCCCCTCCCACATCATGACACTCGCGGCCATCTTGTACCCACCTCCCACATCTCACTGACACTGGCGGCCATCTTGTACCCACCTCCCACCAAATCACACTGGCGGCCATCTTGTACCCACCTCCCACATCTTCCACTCACTGGCGGCCATCTTGTACCCACCTCCCACCAAATCACACTGGCGGCCATCTTGTACCCACCTCCCACATCTTTCACTCACACTGGCGGCCATCTTGTACCCACCTCCCACATGTCACTCACACTGGCGGCCATCTTGTACCCACCTCCCACATCTCACTCACACTGGCGGCCATCTTGTACCCACCTCCCACATCTTCAACTCACTGGCGGCCATCTTGTACCCACCTCCCACATCTCACTCACACTGGCGGCCATCTTGTACCCACCTCCCACATCATGACACTGGCGGCCATCTTGTACCCACCTCCCACATCATGACACTCGCGGCCATCTTGTTCCCACCTCCCACATCTTGCACTCACTCACACTCGCGGCCATCTTGTACCCACCTCCCACACATGACACTCGCGGCCATCTTGTACCCACCTCCCACACATCACGCATGCGCACAAACACACTTATGACGTCACACAAGGTTCTGCGCATGCGCAGTGAGGCGCTATTACGCCAATTTAGCCTTTGTATACTACTGACGGCAATATTCCAGTGGGACCTGCATATGGTGTATTCATATCTCGCCTAGTAGCATTAGCTAGATCCTGTGTTACATATGACGATTTTAATCACCGTCACAAAACATTATTGCAGAAACTTATAAAATAGGGCTATACCACCAAGACCCTCCACTCAAAGTTTCTCAAATTTGGCGATACATATCGCATGGTGATAGCAAAATACGAGCGTGGTGGTCAAGATTTATGGCGTCAGGTTTCGTAACTTGTGTCTAATTCGATTTAATCCGGGCCGTATAGGCCGTATGAACCGTTGTACTACTTGAAATACCTAATGATGTTCCTATGAACAGTCACAATCAAATCGTGGCTGAGGTACATCATCATCCTGATAACGATTTCACAACGAAAATCATATGGATTAAGAATACTGATCAGCGATACGGATTTAATAATTTGGAACATCATGATGTCTTGCCGGCATCATTGAAAACTGTTGACCGCTTCTCTCTTGCAGGAATGCCTATGCCTATGTACACTATGATTGTTCTTTGGTGTTTTTGAATTTGGTGCTATTACTGTTATATGGAATATGGAATGGGTCTTTGAATTGGAGCGATATGCAAGAGGTGGGGGAAAAATGGCGAGGTTTGGCGACTAAAAGGCAACTACATGACTCTACAGAAAAGCATTCGTCAACACCTAACATTCAGACCCGAGAATTCGGTGGATTCTCGGACGTAGCCTTATTATCTCAGCCGCGTTTTTATTGTAGCTGTTCATGTGGAGACAATGACGTATCCACACGGCCTCTAGCACCGGCTTAAGCGGAATTAGATACGCTAGTTCTGGAGCTGTGATGACAGACGGACGCGGAAATTATTTAAAGGACGGCGGCTGAACATTGAATGTTCAGAAAAACATCTTAGAGAAGCGCGAAACCGTTTGAAAGAGTAATCTAGCTTGGATATCACTACTGAAAAGATGATCTCCTCCCTATTTGGTACAGAGACCAAAATATGTCAGAAATTAAACTATACTGGGCAAATGAACTGCTAAATTAGGTACAAAATTCAGCTGATTCCTGGATCGTTCAGGAAAAACATCTTAGAGAAGCTCGAACCCGTTTGAAAGAATAATCTAGCTTGAATATCACTACTGAAAAGTCAAATGCACTTTGGATCGGTTCTCTATATGGTACAGAGACCAAATTAAACTATACTGCGCAAATGAACTTTTCATGAAATGTGGAAAATTAATTACATATCAACACGGAACGATCAAAAAAGAGGCCACATCAAAGGAAACTTGGAAATCCTACAGGATAAAAGAAACGGTTGTTAAGTTTTAAACCTCTTGACTGCTATTCCAAAGCCTCCATACAGCGCCATTATTGTTTTCGAATTGACATGTAATGAGGGCGTGGACCGGATATTAACCCGAGAGTAAAAGAAGGGCAGATAAATCTGGATCACTAAAGGCTGCTTTTGTGAGGAAATTGTGCAGAATGATAAATGGCAAACAGTAATTGATGGAGAATATTATGGAAAGATTTGCAGTGTTGGACCGCAATACCTTAACTCGATCAATATTAACAGTGAAAATACTTTCTGGAAGCGACGAGAATTATGAATAAATTAAATAATGAAAATAAGGGTACAACTGCAATTTTCGTAACTCAAGCCTATCCATAGAGAACTGCAATAAGCCATTAGAAATATATCAGTATGTTAGAGGCACGATCTGTAAAATAACGGATTTCAGCAACTTAAGATCAGCCTAGGAGATAAAAGCTATATAGAAAGTACAATTCACACTCCAACGCTGGAAGAAGTTGGGAAAAAATTATTCATCAGTTAACAGAACCATTCATCATTTATCAGACATTATGGAGTTACTGGTATGGCAACTGAAGGGATAAAGAAGCTATATCATAAATTATGATATACTTAACGGAGATCAATTTGTTTATACCACGACAAATGAAAACAATAATCAAACAACGACTCGAGGGACGTATATCGTGAGATAATTATTCCACGAATAAAGGAGCTGTTTAGTAGCATTAAATAATAATAAAGGTGTTTAGTAGCATGGTTACGAGTACTGAGCACAATTCCTTTTTATATAAAATAGGGAAAGCTGATAACGTTATTTGTGAAAACTGTATCAACAATAGTGAAACCCTTGAACATGCTCCGATCGAATGTGGACAGTGTTTGGGCTCTGTGATGACACCTGGAAAACTGCATACTCGCGAATGCTCTGATGTTGCTCACCAACGAGTAAGTGTAAAAGTCGAAACTGATCTGTCCATGAAGGCACTTCTACGAACTGTAAAGCAAAATATACATTGCAAATTTAGAGCATCAAATGGATAGCTTTAAACAGCAGATCCACGATTACACATTACAGATCAACCCTTGTTTCTTCCACCTAATTGGGCAAAAATACTGCAGACCAAGGACTTATTGAACCTACATCATGCTAACAGGACAATAGATAATACTGATGTTATACGTCTTTATCATACAGTCCTAATAGTTTCCTCCAGTCTGTCTCCATTCCGGCTCCGGCTGACCAGTGATGACCCACATTTCGTAAAGGCCAGGGACAAACCGAAAATCTCGTTTGTCCGATAGAGTTTCAGTGATCTGTCATTGTTTAAACAATTGCCCGTTATCACAATGCAAAATCCAATTAGCAGACCACTTTACGTTTCTTGGGGCGCTGTTTAAAGGGAGATAACTTTTGAAGTCATTGGCAGCCTGATTGGCGAACATAAACCACAACGTAGCAAAACACGTGGAAGCCACAACGTGTTTGCAATTATTTAGCCGCCAACAATGTATATTTCCTACAGCATGTAGAGGGAAAACCTGTTGCGAACCAAAGAAAATCGTCAGTGACTCCCGTGTTATTTTGTTAATACATGTTTGTACCCTAGTTTGGCCTGTTCATTCTACAAATCCATAAATATCTTTTGTCTGTAGCGTAAAGTTTTATTAGAATGGATAAACGAAGACCTATCTTCCGTCCTCTGAGAAATACACACAGCAACATAACAGTTACCAGGTCTGCAACCCTGACAAATTTACATGACTAGAGATGCAATAACTCTATATGATCTACCCATCTAATATCATAGCAATCTACCATTCGCTGATTGGCACTGATGGCTGATGAATGATATTTTACCGGAGTTGACACGTTAATCCCATTACATTAAACTATATCGTTCCCTTGTAAAATAATTTTACCATGTATAATACCTCATTGCAATTGATGGCAACTCGAATGCCCCTCTGATAGGACTTTGTGGCTATTTTATATTACATAAATGTCTGTCTTCAAGAGATCATTCTCGCTGTCTTCAACTGATTTTCTATAACCCAACGTGTTTCCATGAAAACTTCATTCCGGATTTTCCCCGCTGTTGGCTCGGTGCGTGTGACCACTAGCGCCTGTGTTTAATTCGTGCGCTTGGATTATCTCCATTAGAGAACATGTCATTTTACTTTCTATTACCCAAAAATTGTCTGTAGAATGCAAATGAAAGGACTCTAGTAAGAGTGTGGGTGTGACTTGAACGCAGAATCCGCTTTTAAAAGAATTCGTTGCATGTTTATTACGGTTTGGCGGATATTTTCATAACTTTCAATATATGGCCTTTATATTCTCAATTTAGCCTCATGATTTATGACACTGTTTAGGACGGATTTCTTGACGACAATTACAAGCGTCTAGTCCGTCATCCATAATTCAGCCGTCGTCCATTAGAGAATATCCGCGTCCATAATCCAAAGACCTATTCCATATTCCATATAACAGTATTAGCAATGTAATTAGCAATTAGTATTAGTAATGCCACTTTGAAGTAAATGAAATCATCTAGCACACGTTGATCAGTTAGAGTATAGGACTATCATTTTATAAATAATAATGGTTTAAGTGATATATTTATAATCGTCCGATAATTGGTTGTCTATATTCCGTGCACTTTCTATACATACCAAAATTGGAAGCCAATTGGACTTGAGCGCCATTAGTAAAAGGAAGATGATGATTAAAGTCCCAGGATCACGCAGCATGCTAAACATCAAGGTCCACCGTCCAATTAGGTTCGGTTGCCTGGACGTCACCTCTGATTGACAGATGTAATTTTCTACGATGTACATTGCTTTTGGCCCTCTCACTTCAAAGTGACGCTGGTAGTTTGTCACAGATCAATCAAGGACGATTCTACAGTGGATCTGTCTTATCCATGCGTATTTTCAAGGTAAATAGCCAGTATTATCCACGGCCCTTCAGCTTTCATCTCTATGCCCGTCTGTCCTATCCTTTAATGAAATTATACACTCTTCTCAAATGCATGTACTCTACCGATATACAAGATCGATTGAAGATGCTGGTGTATTTCGAATTTCGTTAGAAGACTCCATAGATTTGACAGGATAATTCATATCAATAGACCTGTACAGAAAACATTGTGATTGGCTGCATTCAATCTAGATTATCATCTATACATTGTAATGCCTTATAAACCACATGAGGAACTTGTAAGTTTACCTTATTGAGAATAATTTCTTTGACGTGATCAAGAACCACGTGACGCTGACATATTTAATGAGCGTGCATTCTTTGACCCATGACTATCATCGTTGTGGAGAGCTGCCCGTCAGGTTGTCTGAAATTGTTGTATGATACAAAGGTCAAAATCTAATGTCAATGTTCAAGGATGCATGCACTTACGCGCCTGTGAATTCACAGAAACTACCCCATTTACTCATTTTATTTGTCTCAATGCCAAGTAGAGATTATAGTGTATATGTGACACTGATAATATAGATCATGTATAGGGTGGTTTGGAGGAATCGATTGCACGCCGTGTTCGCACGACCAGTGCGAGAGAGAACTCATGCACATCCAACCGTCCATCCAGAGAAACCTCGCTAGTCATGAGACTTGGCGTGTCACTCAGCTTTCATCAACCCCTGAATCGTAGGTGGCATCGGCTGATACTCCTGACATTGTTCATACGCATACATCGCTTTTTGTTTGTGGGGTATGCCAGACAAGGATAGACGGACAACTAAACTTTCCAGAAATGTTCTCCGAGATTTAGGCACCAGGGACGTTCTGGTCTCTTCATCCACTTTTGAAAAACTATTTATGTCCTTGATAGACTAGTTTGTTGCAACGAGTATCTCCATAGGCCCCCGACAGATTGATGGTTTTTCGATTATGTGAAGGAAATTAACGATAAGACCGCATAGCTATACGACCTTTCGGCTAAAATGTCTCGCCAGATTAAATAATTGTCCTCACCGTTTATATAATATCCATATTCCATTCACCAAGTGATAGTGACTATTTATGTAACCTCCATGGGAGAGTACATATATTGTTTCCCAATTTTGCATATGTGATTATACAATGCCTATGGCATCTTCCACTTTACCATATATGGATATTTCTTCTGTCAAAAATTTCTTGAAGTATCGTTAATTTGAACATCTTGGGCCTATGGCTTGTATGCATTGCTTGAATAAATTAATGTAGTAATGAAATAGGACGCCGATTGAAATCGTCTAGGCTTCGCATGCTGTAACAATTACTGCTACAGACGAGAGATAAATAGCCCGTCTGTGTGGGTTTACTGAAATTAATAACTGACGAGAAAAAGGTATAGATCAAGGGGAAAAGTGACCGACAATGGTAATGGGAACATACATCGGCGAGGGATTCTTTAACCCCACAGGCTGGTATATTCTAACAGCATGAGGATATGCTGTTGGAGAGGAGCCATTCTCTGATATTTTAAGGTTTCTGTGTCCCAGTTGGGCTTTCACACTACATGTAGAATGTGAATAGAGTGTGAACACCTATCTGGTTATGAGATCATGTACACGAATCAATGAAGGGTGATATATAAGTGACCGAGCAATATTGATAAGGGGAAGGAACCGGTACATTTGGAAAGTACTAGTCCAAAAAGGTCCCTGCCACATCTGTGAAGGGAAACAACTGCCTTCCGCCTCATGTGCATCCGCCTCTCTGAGACACGTAACATCCAACCCACATATCCAAACATTGCACGCATTCGTGAGCTGCAAGTTAAAACTCTATCTGCTGTAGCATGGCTAGCCAGTGTTGTATTATTTCACTATAATGGGACACAAGCAGTTATAAATTCTCTAGTTTAAAACAACGATAAACATGAAATACTTACACTGATTAAGCATCTTTCACCTAGATGGCGATGGATTTGTTCGCATATTTGAAATGGCCCCTACCGATGTAGCTGTTTGCTTTAAAGATGCTAGTCCAAAGTTTCAGCTGTTACGTTTTCTCGTCCCAAAATAATATTTAATAGTGCTGATATGTTGCTGATATATATTAAATCCATCTAGCTGCATCTCCATATCATCTCCATGTTATGCCCCGTAAACGCGTGAATGAACTGTATTACATTATTGGGCTAAAGTTAACAATTAAACGATATAGTTTCACAACAGACTTCTCCGGGAGTGGAGAAATTGCACCAAGCGCCCGCCATGTTTGCAAACTGCATTCTCCTTGTGAGTGGGTCATCGCGCTGATGGCTGATCTTAAAGAGCATGTGATACGTACTGGCAACAACACTCCCAGTCTTGGGAAGTACAAGGGTTCAACTACATGGACTGGGATGGTGCTACTCGCAGACCCAAGATTCAGTATATATGAACATCATGTTGGTATTAAACCAATGTGTATCAGATCTAACATTCACCGTAGCCGACATGATGCGATAATTCCTTCTGACCGTCAGCTCAACTGGACATTGTGATCCGTCTAAATACTTGCGATTTTTTTGCACAGTTGTTCTGTGTTATTTCAGAGCCATATTTGAAGAATTTGAGTTGAATAATTTGAGACTAAGTATAAAACACATCGGGAGATTGTACTCAATAAACGTAAACTCATCGTATAGTATTCTATTGGAAACATGTTGACGTTATGAACTTCAGAGTTGAAGGATGTACTATGGATATCCTAGCATCGATCCACATGCCAGCTCCTTGAGATGGGATATGGATCATGAGGAATAAGAACGCGCACCTCCAGCTTTGTTTTACGCACTTGTACAGGAGATTCTCCATCAAGATTTATCACTGTTTTCACCGGCGGTTTTGATTTTACATGATGCATGTGTTGCTAGCTGGAACTGTTGGCAAATGGAATGACACAGTTCACAAATGGAAGTTATTGATCCGACCATGCACCATGATGGCAATCAAGAAAGTTGCAGCAACCATTCATCTTTGCTGGAATATTGCTCAATATTTCCATTGTTAATCTACCTGGTCGACTAATCGAAGCAAGCAATATTCCTTCTTTCATATCGACCCTGGAACAGCAACTCGCGAGCTCTCAACACTTCACGTTCGTACTAGATCTTTTCCTATTCATCAATATCTTATTGAATTCAGTTTTCTTATCTGATTTGAATTTAATGAGTGCCACAAAGAAATCAATTTGTACACCATATATCCTGTTTAAGTTACAAGAATGCACTGCGAAACTTTCATGAATTTGATTTTGATCAGCGAAACGTATAGTTATATCACTATTAGTAATTTTTTATCTTCATTAATTTTAAATTGCTCATTGTTTATCACGTTTGTATGTAGAGAATTCCTTCCAGCTGGTGGGTAGATGGGATAACAGAGAAGCAACGTTATATTTGGGCAATTATTTTGCTATATATATCATACGCCATCGCGATGATGAACTTCAATATTTCAATCTTGTTTTATCCTCAAGGAATAATGAAATCTGACTTTCCATAATTAAGAGACCTATTACTAGGCGCTGGGTAGGTTGGATGATGTTGGGAAGAAAATCTGTCAGCAACCGTTTACAAATCTTCATAAAGACGCGACAGTTTATTTCTAGAAACTGAAGAAAAAAAAATCGACGAGACAAGACGAATTTAGTGTGACACGTTTGTGTATTTAAGGTGTTCTTTATTATTTTTATCGTTTGAATGATTGATTATCCGCACTAAAGTATTGACTTTCCGTTTTTCCTGGTGAAATAGCACGGATAAATAACACGATTATTCAACTGATGAATACTTGTTTTTATCATGAATCGTTCATCCTGGCTCAGTAAGAGCCAGGGATTGACGTCATATGCGAGATATATTCACTTATAATAATTAAAATAGTTAAAACATAAGACTGGAGATAGGAACAGAAATAAGCAACTCATTGCACCTCACACCTACGGAAGAACATATCTGCCGAAGCTCGTGTGCAATAAATTAGGTCTCAAAACAGGCTATATGAGCTTGTCTTTTCCATAAGCCTATTGAAGGAGCACTGTTACCCACATCTAGAAAACATTGCTGAAGTATCCGGGGATGCCAATGGAATAAATGGACATATGCAACGATAAACCGCTTTAATAGTTACACCGATTAAGCATCTTTGACCTAGATGGCGAATGATATGTTCGGATAGTTGAAATGGTCCCTACTGATGTAACTTGTTTGCTTTAAAGATGCTGATACATCTAACATGGTAGCCCAAATTAAGCTCAAAGTTACAGAGCTCGAGAAAAATGAAAGAAGTTAAGGTTTAAGCACACAGTTGGGAGTGTACGTGTTAACGCACAATTGGCAGTGTATATGTTAGCGCACATTCGGGAGTATATGTGTCAACGACTAGTGTGTAAACTGATAATAAACACAAAGCATTGGGCAATGTTCAATAATGCAAGTTAGCCAGCAACCTCAGTCGCTGGTTCACAATACAAGCATCTAGTGGGTCTGTCAATCAATATTCAACCATCGTTCATTCAGGGTCCAGACACTACAAACCTCTTTCCGCTCTCGCTGGACAGGTTTCGGCGCTGGGTTATGAAGACTCCAATTTTTAACACTCTCCCAGTCGCGTCCTTTCCTTTGAAATCGGCGTTCGTCACTATTTTCATGTGTTCTCGTACTGCACGGAATCTGTTTTCAGATCAGGTATGTGGCGAAGTAGTATTTACATGTTGACGTCTTGTGAATCGAATATACCCACCGGATCCTGTTCAGAAAGGGATGATGTATTATGGGGGATTTCCTGAGTCAGAATTGAAGAATTTACGCGTATATAATATAAACACCCAACACCATTAGCACCACATCAAAAAGAAATATAGCGTATAGTATAATCATGAATAGGCGAAAAATGTACACGCCATTTACAGGTCCCTCTGGAATATTATTGTCTAGAAAAGGATAGTTCACGATGTAGAAATTGTAATCATCTCTCTTGTCGTTAAGTCGACGTGTATAGAAGATCTAAATATGAGGGCTATTAAGTGAGGTCAGTAGGAATATATGCTGGTTCCTTCAAATCCAGTGAAGGCGGGTGAGTCCTTCTCTGTATACACAGCGAGAAGATCGTCTGCATGGTGTTTAGTGAATGAGAAGGAAACTGGTTATGAAATTGTCAGTTTCTGATAGCAACTTTCCGCATATAGTCGTATTCATAAGAGTATGCATAGTTAGTACCCGTTGCAATACACAATAGAGCTTAGTATAACGGTACTCTCAGTTAGACCTCAAGCCGCGAATTCATGTAACAGGCACTGATGATTGATGAATGATACTTTAGGGAAGTTGACATGTTAATCTCCTTACATTAAACTATATTGTTCCTTTGTAAAATAATTTTACCAGATATTATACCTCTCTGCAATTGATGGCAACTCGAGTGCCCCTCTGATAGGACTTTGAGGCTATTTTATGTTACATTAAGGCCTCTCTTCTTGAAATCATTCTCGCTGTCTTCAACTGATTTTCTATAGCACAACGTGTTTCCATGAAAACTTCATTCCGCATTTTCCCCGTTGTTGGCTCGGTGCGTGTGACCATCAGCACCTGTGTTTAATTCGCGCTCTTGGATTATCTCCATTAGAGATCATGCCATTTTATTTTCTATTACCCCAAAGCTGTCTGCAGAATGCAGATGAAAGGTCTCTAGTAAGGGTGTGGGTGTGACATGAAAGAAGAATTCGCTTTTAAAAGAATCCGTTGCATGTTTATAACGGTTTGGCGGATATTTTCATAACTCTCAATATAGAGCCTTTCCTTTCTGATACATTCTCAATTTAGCCTCATGATTTATGAGATTGTTTAGGACGGATTCCTTAATGACAAGGCCACTTTGAAGGAAATGGAATCATCTAGCACAGGCTGTTCAGTTAGAGTACAAGAGTATCATTTTATAAATAACTAGGGTTTAAGTGAGATATTTATAATCATCTAATAAATTGGTTGTCTATATTCCGTGCACTTTCTATACATAGCAAAATTGGAAGCCAATTGGACTTGAGCGCCATTAGTAAAGGAAGATGGCGGGCTAGAATTAAAGTCCCAAGATCACGCAGCATGTTAAACATCAAGGGCCACCAGCCAATAAGGTTCGGTTGCCTAAACGGCACCTCTGAGTGACAGATGTAATTTTCTACGATGTACATTGCTTTTGGCCCTCTCACTTCAAAGTGCCGCCGGTAGTTTGTCACAGATCAATCAAGGACGATTCTACAGTAAATCCGTCTTATCCGTGCGTATTTTCAAGGTAAATAGCCAGTATTATCCATGTTTCTTCAGCTTTCATCTCTGCGCCCGTCTGTCCTATCCTATAATGACATTATACACTCTTCTCAAATGCATGTAGTCTACCGGTATACAAGACCGACTTTAAGATGGTGGTGAATTTCGAATTTCGTTAGAAGATGCCGTCTATTTGACAGGATAAGTCATATCAATGGACCTGTACAGAAAACTTTGTGATTGGTTGCATTCAATCTAGACAAGCATCTAGATATTGTAATGCTTTATAAACCACAAAAGGAACTTGTATGATACACACGGTCAAAATCTGGTGTCAATGTTCAAGGTTGCACTTACGCGCCCGTGAAATCACAGGAACTATCTCATTTACTCATTTTATTTGTCTCAATGCCAAGTAGTTCCAAGTGCCCAATGACGTAGGGATTATAGGGTATATGTGACCCTGATAATATGGATCATGTATAGGGTGGTTTGGGGGGAATCGATTGCACGGCGTGTTCACGCGACCAGTGCGAGAAAGTACTCAAGCACACCCAACCTTCCATCCAGCGAAACCTCGCTAGTCATGAGACTTGGCTTGTCACACGGTAAATATTGCCCCATCCCGGTGAATTGTAAAAACATTGTGAACGTCAAAGAACAAGATTGCTCCTAATTTAAACACAAGATGCTGGCCATAAAATGTCTTCTTCTGTCTTGAAGTACGTAAAGATACATCGTTAGATATTTGATTTGTTGGACATGAAGATAAAACTACTGTGGACCCATCGATTTAAAAATAAATGATCAAATACTTCCCTCGATTCTCCAATGGAGGAAGGTTAAAGCGTTTACATAAAGATACATGTAGATAGTTGTATCCGGAGTATGGAATAAAACATTTAAAACAGGAGAGCTTGAAAAACGTTCTGATTTGGGGAACAACTATTGCACGCGTAGTTTAATTGGAAAGATTTTGAATTATTCGTATAAAAGCAATAAAAACTATGTGAGACCAAAAAATCTCCGATAAAATCACACACAGGTCTTTTACCTCTTTCACACATCTCAAGGTTCTTTTCGTGTGAAGGTTATTCATACACATTTTGAAATATTGATGTCAATTTTCACGTTATAAGTACCATATGGAAACAGATGAGTAATATAGCCGTAACTGACACAGATCAAAGTCATTAATAGTGGAAAACCCATCTGATTTTGAAACAATATAGGTGTTCCATTTTTTAAATGCGGCTGGTTTTCTCCCTCTGGACCAACAACTTCTTGTCTATATCACAACTGATAGAAATGTAGTAGAAGGAAGTTAATGTTTTTCCTGTGTTTGCCCAGGTAAACTAGGTTGACGTCACAAGTGTGACAAAAATAGTTGTAAACCATTAGCCAAATTACCGGAGACCACATTCGAGATCAGCATGACAGGGATCGCAACCCAATTGTGTCCTGCTCATATGTACCCTGTTTTTCTTGGGAGGGTCTCTGTGTGTGATCAGTTACAAACAACGATAAACATTAAATACTTACACCGATTAAGCATCTTTCACCTAGATGGCGAAGGATTTGTTCGCATATTTGAAATGGCCCCTACCGATGTAGCATGTTTGCTTTTACAGATGCTAATCCAAAGTTTCAGCTGTTACGTTTTCTCGTTCCAAAATAATATGTACTAGTGCTGATATGTTCCTGATATATATTAAATCCATGTAGTTGCAGCAAGCCGCTGTACGGCAGGCACCAGTCGGTGATATCAACTCCATGTTATGCCCCGTAAACGCGTGAATGACCTGTGTTACATTATTGGGCTAAAGATAATAATTAAACGGTATAGTTTCACAACAGACTTCTCCGAAATTGAAGAAATTCCACCAAGCGCCCGCCATGTTTGCAAACTGCATTCTCCTTGTGAGTGGGTCACCGCACTGATAGCTGATCATAAAGAGCATGTGATACGTACTGACAACAGCATCCCCAGTCTTGGGCAGTACAAGGGTTTAACTACATGGACTGGGATGGTGCTACTCGCAGACCCAAGATTCAGTATATATGAACATTATAATGATTAAATATCATTTTGGTATTAAACCATTGTGTATCAGATCTAACATTCATCGCAGCCGACGTGATGCGATAATTCCTTCTGACCGCCAGCTCAACTGGACATTGTGATCCGTCTAAATACTTGCGATTTTTTTTTTGCACAGTTGTTCTGTGTTATTTTACAGTCAAATTTGAAGAATTGGAGTTGAGTAACATGAGACTAAGTAGAAAATACATCGGGAGATTGTACTCAATAAACGTAAACTCATCGTATAGTATTCTATTGGAAACATGTTGACGTTATGAACTTCAGAGTTGAAGGATGTACTATAGATATCCTAGCATCGATCCACATGCCTGCTCCTTGAGATGGGATATGGATCATGAGGAATAAGAACGCGCACCTCCAGCTTTGTTTTACGCACTTGTACAGGAGATGCATCATCAAGATTTATCACTGTTTTCACCGGCGGTTTTAATTTTACATGATGCATGTGTTGCTAGCTGGAACTGTTGGCAAATGGAATGACACAGTTCACAAATGAAAGTTATTGATCCGACCATTCCACCATGATGGTAATCAAGAAAGTTGCAGCAACCATTCATCTTTGCTGGGATATTGTTCAATATTTCCATTGTTAATCTACCCGGTCGACTAATCGAAGCAAGCAATATTCCTTCTTTCATATCAACCCTGGAACAGCAACTCGCGAGCTCTCAACACTTCACATTCGTACTAGATCTTTTCCTATTCATCAATACCTTATTGAATTCAGTTTTTTTATCTGATTTGAATTTAATCGGCCACAAAGAAAGCAAATTTCTGCATCGTATACCTTGTTTAAAGTTACAAGAATGAACTGCGAACTTTCATGAATTTGATTTTGATCAGCGACACATAGTTATTTATATCACTATTAGTGATTTTTCGTCTTCATTAATGTTAAATTGCTCATTGTTGATCACGTTTGTTTTTAGAGAATTCCTTCCAGCTAGTGGGTAGATGGGATAATAGGAAAGCAACGTTATACTTGGTCAATTATTTTGCTATATATATCATATGCCATCGTGATGATGAACTTGTTCAATATTTCAATCTTGTTTTATCCTCAAGGAATAATCAAGTCTGACTTTCCATAATTAAGAGACCTATTACTAGGCTCTGGATATGTTGGATGATGTTCGGAAGACAGTCTGTCAGCAACCGTTTACATTTCTTCATAAAGACGCGAAAGTTTGTTTCTAGAAACTGAAGAAAAAAATCGACGAGACAAGACGAATTTAGTGTGACACGTTCGTTTATTTAAGGTGTTCTTTATTACTTTTATCATTTGTATGACTGATTATCCAAACTAAAGTCTCGACTTTCCTTTTTGCCTTGTGGAATAGCACGGATAAATAACACGAATATTCAACTGATAAATACTTGTTTGATCATGAATCGTTCATCCTGGCTTAGTAAAAGCCACAGATTGACGTCATATGTGAGATATTTTCACTTATAATAATTAAAATAGTTAAATTTTTAAACACTGGCGATTGGAACAGAAATAAGCAACTCATTGTACCTCACACCTACGGAAGAACATATCTGCCGAAGCTCGTGTGCAATAAATTAGGTCTCAAAACAGGCTATATCAGCTTGTCTTTCCCATAAGCCTATTGAAGGAGCACTATTACCCACATCTAGAAAACATTGAAGTATCTGGGGATGCGAAGGGAATAAATGGACATATGCAACGATAAACCGCTTAAATACTTACACCGATTAAACATCTCGCACCTAGATGACGAATGATATGTTCGGATAGTTGAAATGGTCCCTACCGATGTAACTTGTTTGCTTTAAAGATGCTGATACATCTAACATGGTAGTCCAAATCAAGCTCAAAGTTAGAGAGCTCGAGAAAAATGAAAGAAGTTAAGGTTTAAGCACACAGTTGGGAGTGTACGTGTTAACGCACAATTGGCAATGTATATGTTAGCGCACAATTGAGAGTAAATGTGTCAACGCACAAGTGTTTAAATTGATAATAAACAAAAAGTATTGGGCAATTTTCAATAATGCAAGTTAGCCAGCAACCTCAGTCGCTGG